>SJYV01024883.1:0-16467 GCA_006410875.1 Neotragus pygmaeus | reverse complement strand
AGCACCCCATCCACCTCCAAAAGGCTGGGCTCTTCTGCCACTTCCACTTAACCTGAGGGTCAAACCTTCATGGACTAGCCTAAGCCAAGCCCTGGAGTCTGTGTGACTTAAGAGATTCACTAGGCAATGGTGGTATGTGTATCAGCTGATGATCAGCCTTGGGACAAAGAGCAGTTCTATCTATCTAATGTTTGTAGGGTCTTATTTTGCTAATTGTTTTGTCTTTCCTTTTGCTCCTTAGTACAAGGCAAAGCAAAAGGAGGCAAATAATAACTTTTTCGCATATGACCTGAGAAGTGAGATGATACATCCTCAACAAGGGTGGGGAGACCAGAGTTCAGAAACAGCCAGCTCCTCTGAACTGCCCTGGGTACACAGTGAGCGGCAGCTGTGATCAATGTCCTCCCTCGAACTAGGCAGTTCCTCCTCAGCAATGCTGAATACGGATATTCATGAGAATACAAGTCGTGTGTGTGTGTGTGTGTGTGTGTGTGCGCGCGTGCGCGCACATGTGCGCGCTCACTAAAAACTGCCCAGATGAGGGTTTTAGAGCTTGCAACTGCCTGGTGCATTGTTTTAGAGACTGGGGACTTGTTTGCAGATAACCTTGCTGATTGGCAGGAAAGAGGTGAGGGAGACTGATATTCTGAGAGAGGCACTGTGGGTTTGGCAGAGCTGTTCAGAGTCCACATTCATGTGCAGGGCTGGGGCTCAGGACATGTCATGCATCCCCACTCAGAATGCAGCTTGGCCCTGGCACCCGGGTCCTGGCAACTGTGTAAACTGCTTGAGGAAAATCTCAAGGATCATTATCGAGGATCATCATCTTACTTGGAGGCTACTATGAAGCTCTCTCAGTGAACTTCAAGATTGCTCATTGGAGACTATAGTGAACAGATAGGTCTTGATAGCATCTTGCATCACCCTTTCAAGACTCCCAACACAACAACTGTGGGAATCTTTGCCATGGTGGCTGATGAGTTCACTAGTGGTAATAATGGCTCTGAGTCACAGTAGTTGTTTGTATTGATACACAGAAAACTTCATGTTTATAAATAAAACTTCATGTTTATAAATATGTGTGTGTGTGTGTGTGTGTGTGTGTGTGTAGTATTAAGAAGGTATTCCTATATATAGATGTTACTATAATTTTTATCATGTTCACTATCATTATCAGCTTCCTGACTAATGCACTGGAAGGATACTCACAAATGTTAGCACAGGCAACATCTGGATGGTAGGATTAAGGCTAAATGTTTCCCCAAAGCTTCATACTTTTACGGCTCGTGGAAATGTGTGCAATGAACCTAAAGCTTTCCCACAAATATAAAATACAAAAAGCTACAAAGTAAGTTTGATCCTTCCTTGACCATCACGGCCCATCAGAAGTCTTGACCACTGTGTTGTCTTCATTTTGAACTCCTGTGCTGCTTCTTGTGCACACTATGCTCTTGACACTTCCATGAACAATCAAATCACTTGATTTTTTCCTTCTTTTTACTTGCAGCTTCTTGTTATTTAATCTCGCTCATGACAGGAACTGTATTTGTATTAATAATAATTCCTTTGCAGTAGAAACCACTGATTGAATGCCTCTGATGGGCCAGGCACTGTGCCAGAGCAGGAAGGATGAAACCGCAGCCGTGGACATTTGCTGCTTCACCAAAGTGTGTTAATGACTCGCAGTAAGTATGTAATTTGACTGTACATGTTTAGAAAGCTCTATAGCATATAGTGAGAGTCTCTTTGATGTTTAAAATCAGTGGGGTTTGATCTCTTGTGTGTCTTGGCCATTTTCCTTCTTTCTATTAATTCATTTTCCTTGTGTTATACAAATGTATTGACCCGAGAGTTACTGACTTGGGAAAAGGAAAATACTCGTCCTGCATCACAGATAGTTTGAGAAGCAGCAGTCTGGGAACTTTGTGAAGATCAGCTGATTTATTTTCCACAATATGCCTATGAAGCAGGAGGCATTAGGCCTGGTATGGCGGTGTACGTGGAGGCGGACACAAGTTAGATGACTTCATCTAGCAATGGCACCCCACCCCAGTACTCTTGCCTGGAAAATCCCATGGACTGAGGAGCCTGGAAGGCTGCAGTCCATGGGGTTGTTGAGGGTCAGACACGACTGAGCGACTTCACTTTCACTTTTCACTTTCATGCATTGGAGAAGGAAATGGCAACCCACTCCAGCATTCTTGCCTGGAGAATCCCAGGGACGGGGGAGCCTGGTGGGGTCGCACAGAGTCGGACACGACTGAAGTGACTTAGCAGCAGCAGCAGCAGGTCCCCAAGCTATTGTGTTAGACATCATGGGTTTGGGGCCAGCATGTTCTCACTCAACTTGCATAGTTTATCTCAACTGCTGCTGCTCCCCTGGTGCCTGGCACTTGTTTATCTTATCCAGACTTCAGAAGTACTGATTACACAATCCTGGCAGCTATCTTCCACCTCATAGCATCTTATGAACAATGCTGCTTCAGGACCAGCTCCACATCGGCCTTTATTACTGTCGTTGCAGCAGGCTTGGGAGCATCTTGGAGGAGCTAGCGTCTGCAAAGAGGGACATAGTTTCAAGCATGCAAACTAGGGCACTGTTTGAAGGGAAAACAGAGGAGAAGGATACTAAATTTCCATTTGCAGAAGAGCGGGCACCTAAAGGCCTTGATCATCTTTTCTGGGTCAGGACTACTGGAGAGGGTAGACAGTGGGTCTGTGCCTTAGAGGAGTACCTCTATAAAATAAGCCTCCCTCCACCTCCGTGTCCCCTCTAGCCCCAGTGCCCTCCCTTCTTCCTTTGTTCCTTTTCTTCTCATGGAATCTGAGCTCATTCTCACTGGCTCAGATTAGCCATAAGAGGATTCTCTTCCTGGGATAGGCCTGGACCCTGTGACCTGAGACCCAGTCCTGTGAAAACTTTATCTAGCCTCAGGTTTACCCTGCAGATGGGGCTCCGCCTCACAGAAAAGCTCATTCCCTGGGGTCATATCATATGGGATCTTTTGCCAGACAGATTTTGTAGGGAGTGGACATCAGAATGAAGCTGACTGGAGGAAGCCCCATGGAGAACAAAGAGACTGTGAGCCTGCACATGTGTGCATGCATGTGTCCGTGTGTGTGTGTGTGTGTGTGTGTGTGTGTGTCCACTTGTCCAAGAGTCTAAAGTGTAGTGTCCCACATGGCACAGTGGACAGAGTGTGATCAGAGTTGTTAATGTCCCCAGGAAGTTACTGTCCTGGCTTGGACTGGCAACAGCCTTCAGGTAGTAAGGATGCACTAAGAGTCAAGCAGAGGGCAGCTCTGAGGTTCTGGGATGTCTGTTCCACTTGGAGCTGGACCTGGACCAGCCTCCAGAGGAGGGGTCTGTTTTAAGCAAGTCAAGATCACAGGGGTTCTGCCACTCAGCCTCAGACTTGGAACAGAGCTCCGTTGCTGGAGCAGTAGTGTCATACAAGAAACTAAGGCTGATGCTCTGACATATGTGGCTACTGTGTGGTCATCTGAAGCTGCAGTGGTTCACTGGGGAGGCTTGTTACCAGTGTAAGGGGCAGCAAGAGTAACTCCACACTGAGACTTGTCAGTAGGTCTGAGTCTATGGTTATAAGACTGTCTTGAGAGTCAGACTGTCTGGGCTCAAAACTTGACTCTTCCCATCGTTTGCTAACTGCTCTTGGCCAGTCCACCTGAACAACTTACATAGCACATCTCTAACTTGTAAAATGGGGATCGTGATATAACCTCCATTAGTGAATTGTTTGGAGTATTAGAAATTATTGAGGGGCTCTGAAGTGCATCTGGCACATAATAGATGCTCAACACACAGGGGGTTCAACAAACTCTCAGGTACCTGACCTCAGCTAGAGGAGTTCAGGCAGGCCAGAAAGTCTCGCTGACCTCTACCCGACCCAGTAACAATATCATTTGCAACTCCTCGTGCACAATATCATTCGCAACTCATTGTGCAACTCCTCTCTAGGCAAGGGCCATGGAACCCCCTTCCTGTTCAAAGTTACTGCTCCAACATTCCTCTCTGCCTTCCCTGTGCCGTTGGTTCCACTCCTCTCTGCAATGCTACTTCTTCCATCTGAAGTAAATCTTCTCATGACTCTCTCTAGAGTCATACTCCACTAAATGCTGCCCAATTTCTTTGCTCCCCTTTGCAGCAAAACTCCTTTCAAGACTTGTCTATACTCACTGACTCCCCCACCTTCCATTCTCTTAAGCCTGCCCAAAGCAGGTTTTATCATCTACTCCTCCCTGAAGCTGCCCTCATCAAGGTTACTAGGAACTTCTGAACTGATAATTTCAGTGGTCAGTTTTCCTCTTATTTCACCCGGCATCAGCATTTTGAGCATAGTTGAACACGGCTCTCCCCTGATACACTTTGCTTCACATGGCTCCCGGGACACTACACTCTTAGTGTGTAGTGCAGCTGGCCGCTTCTCACTCAGACTCCTCAGCTGGTGCCTCCTTGCCTCCTCTTCCCCCTGATCCCTTTATGCCACAGATCTCTGTCCATGATCTTCTTCTCTTCTGTACATACTCTCACCCCTTAGCCAATCTCAAATAGTCTCATGGCTTTCTAATACCGTATATACAGCTTATACACAACCTTTCCGACACACTCCTGACTTCTGTGCAACTGAATTCCGTGCAACTTCCTACTCAACCCATATGAGTGTTAAACAGACATCTTAATTCAATATGTCCAGAACTGAATCCTTGATATCCTCCCTCTCCTATAAAGCCTGTTCCATCTAAGGCATCCCTCGGATCAGTTGGCTGCCACACCATTCTACTAGCTGCCTGGGCAAAAAACTCTCGAGCCAGCCTCAACACCTCTCTGACACTCTACATCTAAACCATCAGGAGTTCTGTTAGATCAGTCTCATAATGTATCCAGAAAGTGAATGGTTCTCATCATGTCTACTGTCACCAGGATGATCCAAACCACCACCATCATCTCCAGTCTGGCTTATAGCAATAGCTTCCTACCTGGTCTTTCTGCTCCCACCCTTGCCTGTTTCCTCTCTATTCTCAACATAGTAAGTAATCAAACTGATCCTTTCAGAAGGTGATTCAGATTGTGCTACTCCTATGCTCAATCCCTTACTGCCTTCCGCCTTCTGTCCCCTTGACGTTTCACTGCAAACAAGAGCCTAGTTCCTTACAATGGCCTACTAGGCCCGACATGATGTGGGATTTGGTTCATCTCTCTGACCTTATCTCCAATCCTTGTCCTTTATGCTCACTCCACACCAACCACACTGACCTCTCCATCCTTCCCCAAATATGCTAGGCGCTCCCATGACCTGTGTTGACTGGTCCTTCTGCTTGAACAATACTTCCTTTATGTGTCAGCAAGGCAAACCCCCTCACCTGCATTTCTTTGGTCAAATGTCACCCCACCAATGAGGACCACCCTGCTTACCCACTGGTATTGAACTGAATGCTTCCTTTCTTTCCTGGCATGTCCCCTTTGCTTTACCCTGTTCTGATCATCTCACCACTGCTCCTGTCCCCACCAACCACAGAACTTACCACCACCTAGGTCCAGTATAATCTGTGACTTTGAATGTTTGCCTTCTATTTTCTGTTTTTGTGCAAGAGAGCTCATGATTTGTTCATATATGTTTCTCAGGCGACTGGCACAAGTGGACCTTTGTAAATATATGTAGAGTGAGTGAATGGATGAATTGTTGGATAATCACAACATCCAAAATAACGTAAGCCCAGCTATTTTTGAGAATTCACAGGCTGAGAATGAATCAGGATGATCACTGAATAAAATTTGAATGGTCAGAGTTACAGGAGGAATTTCAGGCACTTCTCATGTGTTGCCCATTTTGAGATAACGTTTGCAAGGGCTTCCCTGGTGGCTCAAACAGTAAAGAATCTGCCTGAAACGCAGGAGACTCCAGTTCAATCCCTGGGTTGGGAAGATGCCTTGGAGCAGGCAGTGGCAACCCACTCCAGTATTCTTGCCTGGAGAATTCCATGGACAGAGGAGCCTGATGGTCTACAGTCCATGGGTCCCAAAGAGTCAAACATGACTGATCAACTAACACACTGTGTTACAGTTCCTATAACACATTGACACAGGAACTGAGGCAGCACCCGGCCAGTCAAGAAGTGGGCCTGATTTTCACCAGCTATTGGTGGACTCTACCTTCTCCCTCAAGTCACCTCATGTGAACTTTATGCCTATTTGGCGATGAGCAGTACAAGCCCAGAGTCCACTTTTCCTCCCAAAACCTGTTCTCCAAACCCTGGATTGCTCCAGAGTTGTATTCTTGTATAGCTTTGGATGAGCTGAGACTCTCCTTTTGTGCAAGTGTCCTCACACAGATTTTCAAAGAAATTCCAGGGGGGCTGGTCTAGCATCTGTCACTTGCTACCTCTGCGGTTCTAGACTGGAAAGTCATTCAGCAACCTGAACCTCAGATTTACATCTTGTCTACCTCTGGAGCCACTATGGACAAATATGGCCCCTCCAGGCCCCAAAACATGTCTTTTGATCTTCGGCAGCCCAAGTGCCTGTTACACTGCCTGAATCATAGAGGTTCCCACTATTTTCTCATTTGCTGAATGAATTTAGAGCTGCTGAGGGGTCGTGCTTCCTACTTTTGTCTTTGCCAGCAGGCTGATGTCTGTGGGTCCCTAGGCCTTTGCCAGAAAGTCATTTGCTAGCTTACCCTGGCCCCAGTGACTTCACCTTGCACACAGGTGAAGCAGGGTAAGTCTGCCTGAGGCAAAGAAAGAAGTGCCTTGGCCAATCTTTTGTGTGTGACAGCTGCTCCCTCTGAGACCCAGGAGGCTAGGTGAGTGCTCCCTATTAGGGGACTTAGTTCTTACTGTGTTTAGCTCTCTGGGTAGTGTGGTTGTCCTTGGGGGTGGCCAGAGCTTCTTATGCATGTAGCTGATATGAATATGAGGGATGACTCCCACCTCTCCAGATGGACTGCAGCGCAAGGCAGAGGATTCAGAAGCCCCTAGTGATAGAATGGATGGGAAGAGCATTGAACTCCTTAGCACAGTGAGGAAAGAAAGTGTGAAAGCTCTGGAAGTGGAAAGAAACCTGATACCACAAGACTTCCTACACTTTGGGCCACCAAGCCAGGTAGCCCTCTGGACTTAATACACTGGCTGAAGGAGAGAATCAAAGTGCTAACTCTGCCCTACTGCTCCCCTCCCCTGTCAACACACACACACACACACACACACACACACACACACACACACACACACACTGCTCCCCTCCCCTGCCAACCCACAGACACACAGACACACAGACACACACACACACACATATTTAAAACAACTTGTGCACCTTAACAACATAGCTCCTCAGAGAGGTACCAGTTTACCTTTCAGAGAGCCCACAGATCGACCCCTTTCTTTGGTTTGTAGAAGCTCTGCTTTTAAGAAGCCTTTTTCTTTTCATTATTCCAGGATTATTATTATTATTATTAACCATTTTTGGCCTCATTAAAATTAGTCATAACTCCCACCCTTTGGGAAGCTAGCCCCTCCTCCTCTCTTCCCCATCTCATTCCTTTTTCTCCACTTTCCCCATGACATGACCCTAATACGAATTTTTGCTCAGTTGCTCAGTTGTATCTGAGTCTTTGGGACCCCATGGACTGTAGCCTGCCAGGCTCCTCTGTCCATGGGATTCTCTAGACAAGAATACTGGAGTGGGTAGCCATTCCCTTCTCCAGGAGATCTTCTCCACCCATGGACCAAACCCAGGTCTCCTGCATTGCCAGCAGATTCTTTGTGGTCTGAGCCACCGGGGAAAGAATGTGTTTCTTCCCCAATGTTCACGCTGCCTTTAGTGTCTCAAAATTTACTCCTTTCCTCATCTCTAATATTGCTTTCAGACCTCAGGTTTCCACTAACCAAGAATTTTCTGAGAGTCCCATCTTTTCAATTTCTGTAGTACCATACAATGTCCTCTTGCCTGCCACCACCTCTTTCCCCTCTGCCCTCCTATCAAACTGATTTACTTGTATTTTCTATTTTCACAGCACCCTGTGATGTGTCCTTCCCTTTGCCATTGCCCTTTCCCACAAGGTGGATTAAATTTCAAAAAAATATCTAGTACACAATCTTTTCATATATGTTATAATGCCCCTTTCAGGCTCCCTCAAGCTTATTTAAGCATCTCCTGGATTTTCATAGCACCCTATGATGCCCTCTTTCCTGTCCCTCCCTCCAATAGAGGTCACATAAACTTTTCTACATTTTCGTGGTACCCCATGCTCACTCCTTATTATAGCGTTTACCATACTGCCAGTTTACAAATTTGCCTCTCTCACATAATCTAAAACATTCTTTAGAACTGAGAGCTGTGTCTCATGAGTATTCCCAGAACCTACATTGGTGCCTCACCCATAACTCATGGCCAATAAATGGACAAAGTGTCCTCATCACTAAGCTTTTATTTTTTTCTATTTTCTGCAGTAATTATACAAAGTCAAGATGGTTGTCTGTATTCTTTACACAACAGGAGACACAGGTTTCAGAAAAGTAGGACATAAAATAATTCTCTCATTCTTCTCTCACAATTTACCGGTTATATCATTAAAGAGCAGCCTATTTTAATGATAGAAAATACGTGCCCAATCATAGAATATAATGGATAGACTTCATTTTAAAACGTTAGCAAAACTGTTATACTAAATCTCAATGACAGAAAATAAAGGAAAATATCTTTTCTTCAATCATATTTTAAAACATATTGTGATCTTAATCAACACTGTATTAAACGGAATAAAATTTACAATGTCTAAAGTAAACGTTCTATTTCTCAAACAATTTGATGATCACAAGTACGAAATACAGTGCCCCCTCCCCATTATATTCAACTCATGACCCAAATGATCAACCTCTTGGGGAGTACCTTTGACGCTCTTTTAAACCTCCCTCATGGCTGTGCTGCATATTTCCCTACGGGGCAGAATAACCTCTCGCACCTGAATTGAGGATAGCCTCAACTTCTGCATCATCATCAGAATCCCAATCGTAATTACATGACCAGTCCTTGGAGCATCGGTTACGCACCCTTGCCACAAAGTGCATGACTTTCAGCTTGCTTGATTCCACGTGTGCTCTAGGTCCCCAGAAGAACTCGTACTCCACGGGGCTGCTACGGGGCACTGGCTTATAAATCAGGTACCCTCTGCGCACAAACTCTTCTGTAACGACCTTCTTTGGATCTCCAAAGATGCTGTGCTGCTGGCCAGGCTGCATCCCCAACTTTCCTAGCACTTTCCAGACCAGGGCCTCCTTGGCGCTGTTGCCCATGATGAAGATGAGGGCTAATATAGACATCAGGAGACTTTTCTTGGTGCCTTGAAAGTTGCTCCGGGCTACCGAGGGCTTCTTCGCTTGAGCAGTGCTCAAGGATTCCTCAGGAGTAGTGGAGGTCTCCTCTGGAGTGCTTGGGTCTTCATCTGGGCAGCTCAGGTCGTCCTCCGGGGTGCTCGAGCCCAGAGAGGCAGCCATCAGGGTCTCAGAGGTTTCTGAGGCCTGAATCTTACGACTGTTGCGATTCTCCTCTGCGGCCCTTGCGTTACGGCGACGCCGGCTCTTTCGTCCCCGTGGCATGTCTTCTACTAAGGGCACGGAGTCTATAGCAATCCTAGAGTAAGATGCCTGCAGAAAGCAGCTATCTTTACCTTAAAGGGGGGCCGCCGCTGAAGCCACCAACATAAGTAGAGTCTTTGTAACAACAAGCGAGACGTTCTCAGCAAACAAGCTAACACACACGTAAGCTTACTTGCCGGAGCAACAGCCCCCAGCGCTCGCCCCAGCAGCAAAGCCGGAAAATGCAAAGCTGAACTGACTCCGCTGAACCTGCCACGCAATCTCCAAACTCGAAAAGGAAGTGGGCGGTTCGTTCAGGCAGACTTCCGCTGTCAGATAGAAGACGGACAAGCCAAGGCAGGGGTGGGACTAAGGCAGAAAAGATGATTTGGGACTGGCGAGGGCTGGTATGCAACGAGAAATGAATAGATTAGTGTTCCTTCATTTTTCAGTCTTGTACGAGATTTGTTGGCAGGTCTTGGGAAAGAGTGTGTATCTACTCCATTTTCAGGCTGAGGGTGTATATGAGACAGTGTGGGAGGCGCATGAGTGTATTGTTGGAAGGAATCAGCTATTCCCAGCTCTCCTTTCCTGTCTTGGAAAGTGTCTATAATTCCAGGTGCAGAGCTTTTAAAGTGTTATATATTCATGAGGTTATTAAGCAGGGCACTGACAGAATCAGACTTTCATTTATTTGTACAGCCACAAAGGAGTAGACGATTGTCTGGCAGGTCATTTAGAAAGTATTTAGAGTTAAGAAGTAAGAGAATGAAAATGAGCCTTAAGGTGGTTGCCATGGGGATGGAAAGACAGACATTTTAAAGGTGCTCATTGGCAGGCTTTAGAGACTGATTGGATGAAAGTGGTGAATACAGAGTGGGTGGTGGAGTTCAGGTTGGCGCCAAGGTTTCTTTGCTCCTGTCTACTTGAATACCTGACTTATTTCTCTTCTTTCTTTCATTCTATTATCCAAATATAATTCAAAACCTACTCTGATTTGTATCCACTTCAGGTTACTGAAACAGTGGCTCACTGTTTCCTCTGCATGAATTGCCTTTTCTCTCATCTCCAACTACCTAAATTCCAACTGCTTGCTCAAAGGCCTCTTCCTCCATGAAGCTCCTCTTCATCTGTGCAAAAGAGTAATGAACCCGTTTTTTCTCTCTATAGCAAACACTCCATACCTTACTTATGTCTTTCCAAGGACATTATTTTGCACAAGTCACTTGACTTCTCTAAGCCTCCATTGCCTCATCTATAAGTAGGGTTAATTAAAGTACCAATGGTCTCATAAGGTTGTGATAATTAAATAAGATAATAAACACAAAGCACTTATCACACAAAAAGCACAGCCTTTGTCTCTCTGAAGGTGTTTCAAGCAGTGTGTGAGAGCAGAATTTAATGAACAAATGAACATTGAAGGAATACACGACTAGGAAAATTTTCCCCATGTTTTCACTTGAACTTTTGATCCAGAGAGATGATACGGGGTGGGAGGTGGGAGGGGGATTCAGGATTGGGAGCTCGTATACACCCGTGGCAGATTCATGTCAATGTATGGCAAAACCAATACAGTATTGTAAAGTAAAGTAAAATTTAAAAAATAACAACAAAAAAGGAAATGAATATTTATAACTGTTTGTCTGGAAGAGATTAAATATTTGCTTGACAGGATTTCAGATTGTAATCACAATGCGGGAAGGGACCCTAACTCTCCCTCTGATATGCCCTGGCCCTTGATAGAGTTGGTAGAATAAGTTATGACTTCACGCAGTGAATAAATGCATGAGTGGGAAAGTGTGTGTCCCTTTAAGAAAGCAGAATTGCCAACTGCATTTCACCCAGCAAGGTCCAGTCCTCTGTACCTGTGTAGAAAGGGAATGCCTGGTATTGAACCCAGACATGGGAATGTGAGTTCTGGCCCAGTACCTGTCACTTACAAGCTTCATGAGTTTACCTAACATCTGTGTTCTGTGGCTTGTCCTCTGAACAAGAAGGAAAGGTAATTGCTGTTGCTTTGGATGTGAGGCTTCTTGTCAGGCTCTCTGCAAATCCAACAGCATATAACGGGCGACCCTGAGTTAGAGCAGTTTCCTCTGAGTTCAGATGTTTCTTCTTTGTATGTTTTCTATTCATTTGTTTTGTGTTTGCAATTTGTGAATCTGTGTGACCAGAGTATTACAAAACCACCCATATTGTTTCAAACAGCTTCTCCATTCTGATGTTCTTGTTGTTCATTCAGTCATGTCTAACCCTTTGCTACCCCATGGACTGAAGCACGCCAGGCTTCCCAGAGTTTGCTCAAATTCATGTCCATTGAGTCCATGATGCCATCCAACCATTTCTTCCTCTGTTGCCCGCTTCTCCTGGCCTCAATCTTTCACAGCATCAGGGTCTTTTCCAATGAGTCAGCTCTTCACATCAAATGGCCAAAATACTGGGGCTTCAGCATCAGTCCTTATAACGAATATTCAGGGTTGATTTTCTTTAGGATGGACTGGTTGGATCTCCTTGTAGTCCAAGGGACTCTCCAGAGTTTTCTCCAACACCACAGTTCAAAAGCATCAATTCTTTGGTGCTCACCCTTCTTTATGGTCCAACTCACATTACTATGTCACTACTAGAAAAAACATAGCTTTGACTATATGGACTTTGTCAGCAAAGTGATGGCTTTGCTTTTTAATACACTGTCTATGTTTGTCATAGCTTTTAGTTGAAGGAGCAAACAAGTTTTAAAATCACAGTCCACGGTGATTTTGGAGCTCAAGAAAGTAAAGTCTGCAAATGATTCCATTTTTTCACCCTCTATTTGCCATGAAGTGATGGGACCAGATGCCATGATCTTAGTGTTTTTGAATATTGAATTTTAAGCCAGCTTTTCAAATTTTAATTTATTTTTAATTGAAGGATAATTGCTTTACAGAATTGCCTTGATTTCTACCAAACATCAACATGAATCAGCCATAGGTTTACCCATGTCCCCTCCTACTCTCCTCTTTCACCTTCATTAAGAGGCTCTTTAGTTCCTCTCTGCTTGCTGCCTTTAGGATGGTGTCATATGCATATCTGAGGTTACTTATATTTCTCCATTCTGATGGAAATACAATCCAGCAAACTTATTTTCTTCCAAGAGTCACTTTCTAACTCAAGTTTTCTTTATACCCAGAGCCTACCAAGACCTCCTCTTGGTGAATGCTCTCCATAAACCAACTTGAGGTGGTGTATGCTTGCCTTTGCATTGCCTTCTGCCAACCAACCAGCTGACTGTGAGGGGGTACCATTTCACTGTCACTATTCACCTTAGTGAACCTTTGCTCCAACCTGCAACAAGGCAAGGCAACTCTGCACAGCTCCCGGGTAGATAAGAGCCTATGCTTAAGCAGAGCACAACCTCGGGCTGCAGCTCTTAACAGCTTTCCTAAAAGGAACAAGCTTTAGATTGTGAGCTACTCTCAGTGTTCCCAAAAGCTTAAGAAAAATCACGTTTATGTAAGGCAGGCCACAGGGGTTATTAGTCAAGAAGCATAGTGTTTTTAATAGCAAGAATATTGCCAGGCATGATATTAACAGAAGAAAATAATAAAACCATGTCTTGGGACATTGTGGACCACAGGTCTGTCTGGAGTAAGTAGCACATGACAAAAGAAGAGCAGTGACTTGTGAGGGCCTGAGAAGTACAAAGAGGGGAGGGAGACTAACATTGCTGTGGTAAACTATGTGCTTAAACTACCTCCAAACTGGAAACTTTATAGCAACTTTCAAATACCAGTGAAGCTAGAGAGAGATTAATTATCCTGTTGAATGTCAGTATTGGGGCTCACACTTGCAGATTTCTAAGTTCCACCTGCTGCCAATAGCATACCTCACAACTGCTCCAATTGAGTGCACATTTGGTGGTGCAAGGAGGCTTAACATGAAACGAAGTGTTCTTAAGTCCTTGGGATAAGAACAGAAAGGAAAGATGTGAGAAAAGGGACAGACGTGTGGAAGGTCAAGGCAAGGATCCTTACTCATCTTGCTAGATTTTTGATACACGGCTTCACCTCTTCGAAGCTGTGTCAAGTCCAGCACATTATTTAAACTTCATAGGCCTCAGTTTCTCCATCTGTGAATAAGCATATCACAGTGGTATTGAGAAGATTAAAGGGAGATAAGTCATGCAAGATGAGGTAGGTTGATAATTTCCCCCTAGTTCTCAAAGATGTCCGCATCCCTATCCCCAGAATCTGTGAATATGCTACCTTATATGATGAAAGGGAATTTTGCAGGTGTGATTAAGTTTGGGATCTTTAGAGGAGGTTTATCCAGGACCCAAGGTAAACATAGAGTCCTTACAGAAGGAGGACAGCAGGGTTAGATTCAGGAAAAGACATAAGGGTGGAAGCAAAGATCAAAGAGGAGAGAAGATGCTACATTCCTGGCCTTGTTGATGGAGGAAAAGCGTATGAGCTTAAGAATGTAGGAGGCCTCTAGAAGCTGGAGCAGACAAAGAAACGGTTTCTTCCCTAGAGCCTCCAGAAGGAACAAAGACCTGCAGGCACATTTTAGACTTCTGACTCCCAGAACTCTAAAATAATAAATTTGATTGCCTTAAGCCATTAAATTTGTAGTACTTTATTACATTAGCAAAAGTAAACTAATGCATAAGGCATATGTGTACCTTACTCCTTGGGAGTGCCTAGTGAATAAGAACTATGATTACTGTTCAGGTGAATTTATATTATTGCCATATTTTCAGTGAAAGTATTGGGAGGGACTAGAGTGGGTTACGACACTGGACTGGATGCCTTGGCAGTAATTCCTGTGGGTGTCAATGCACCCTGTTCTTCCCTGGTGTGGCTAGTAACCATCCTATTCCACACATTGTCCTGGCTGTAGCTTAAGTTTCCTTAGGCATTGCTCTCACCTGGGTAGATATCACCATAGTCACTACCTGTCTGTAAGTGCTGGGGGTAAGATAGAGATGGAAATGCAGGGGTCACCCACACCACTCCTAAGCTCTAACTAAACATCTTTCAGTTGCTTGTAATCCATGCTCTGATTCTTGCAAGTGCCTCCCAAGGGCAGAGAGGACACTTGGGCCAGTTACTTCATTTACAAAACCATTGAACAAACTGCAGGCCACTATTACTTGAACAAGTGAGTCTGACCCCATCTGATGGCTCTCTTTCAAGGACTTCTCACTATTTCTAGTCTGTTGAAGAAAAATTTCTCTTAATCATTTCACAGCATAAGTGTGGACTTATTTTACAATTTCTTAGAATTAGGGTTTGTCAGGAAGTCTATAGCATGTGAATCCTACTGTCATGAAACAAAAACCATGTAGTTACTTTTGAGGATCATTTGCTTGGTTTGAGAATAGAACTTTTTACTGCAAATTAATCACAAACATAGGGATAAGAATAAGATTAATATTACAAACATCTGCATAACCAATGCCCTGCTATGTCAGATTTAAAAATTAGGTCCTACCCTGGTCTCATTTTTACACTGCATGCATGCTAAGTTACTTCAGCCATGCCTGACTCTTTGTGACCCAATGGACTGTTTCCCACCAGCCTCCTCTGTCCATGGGATTCCCCAAGCAGGAATACTGGGGTAGTTTGACATCTCTCCTCCTGGAATCTTCCTGACCTAGGGATTGAACCAGTGTCTTTTATGTCTCCTACTTTGGCAGGCGAGTTCTTCACCACTGGAGCCACCTGGAAAGCCCCAAGCCTTCATTTCACCTCTTCTCAGATTGAAACCACTCTTTCCTTCTTTAGTGGGGTTTGCTGTCATGAATTCAGTAAATATTATATCCAGATTGAGTTGCACATATTTGCTACCTGTTTCTATGTTATTATACACTATAGGAATTTTTAGAATGTTTTTGCAAGTTGGCCAATGTAGCTCAAGGTCCCTTTCATGTTGTATGCTATTTCTGTCAGTATTTGCAATTTATCTTTCTCCGGATGATCCAGAGTTTTTCAGTTTCCTTTTTTTGTTTCCAGAAAAATAAACAAAAAAAGCAGAGCTCTTATCAGTCTTTCTGTGCCCATCCTCTAAGAACGCAGCATGGATCTCTAGGGTCACCATTTAAGAGTGGACTTACTGGGTGTATCTGCATGGATGTGTTTAGATAGACCACAAAGTTTCCTACTCCATTTCATTAAAAAAAATAGATCTTTCTATATACAATTTTCACTTCATTCTTTTTCCTAATTAGCAACAATATTTACTTGGCCTATANTTTAAGAGTGGACTTACTGGGTGTATCTGCATGGATGTGTTTAGATAGACCACAAAGTTTCCTACTCCATTTCATTAAAAAAAATAGATCTTTCTATATACAATTTTCACTTCATTCTTTTTCCTAATTAGCAACAATATTTACTTGGCCTATACCTGTAATTCTTTCATGATATCCCTTGTAGTAATTTCACCATAATCTCTTCAGTCATCCATCTGTTGGCCTGGTACACTGTGTCTCCTTGTTATTTGTCCCCTCTGCAAGCAATGCTGCAATAACAGTTGAATCACTTGTGTACTAGGATTTTGTTTAAAAGACTGGCATATCCAATGGAGTATGAGAGCCAAGTTTATGTTCAGGATTTTTGATAAATGATTAAAATCTTACTGCTACTTCAGTTGAAATCAAGGTGGTTTACCACTTTCTCTGAATCTTAAATAAGAAACAAAGATGTGCCTGATTAAATAATTCTATGATGTATAAGGGTTCAGTTCAGTTCGGTTTAGGTCAGTTGCTCAGTTATGCCCAACTCTTTGTGACCCCATGAATCACAGCATGCCAGGCCCACCATTCCATCCATCACCAACTCCCAGAGTTTACTCAAACTCATGTCCATTGAGTCGGTGATGCCATCCAGCCAT
>SJYV01024877.1:0-12375 GCA_006410875.1 Neotragus pygmaeus | reverse complement strand
TATCACCTAGAGGGGTGGGTTCAGGGGGTGGGATGAGGCCAGCGGGAGGGGATATATGTGTCCATATAGCTGTTGCACACTGTTGTATAGCAGAAATCAACATAACATTGTATAGCAATTATCCTCCAATTAAAAACAAAAATAAAAAAGGAATCTTTACATACTATATTACTCTATACATTGCACTTTCTAATCAGTTATCCTGTCTTAAGGTCATAGCAGCCTTCTGGGTGGAGTAGTTGGAAGGTTATGCCCATTTTATAGACACGGCTACAATCGGGAGACAGNACAAAAATAAAAAAGGAATCTTTACATACTATATTACTCTATACATTGCACTTTCTAATCAGTTATCCTGTCTCAAGGTCATAGCAGCCTTCTGGGTGGAGTAGTTGGAAGGTTATGCCCATTTTATAGACAAGGCTACAATCGGGAGACAGGGTTGAACTGCAGTTAGGGAAGCAAATAAATTAAGATTGAAACAGCGTTGATTCTTCCTAATTCAGTCTCTCTCTGAGTTTCCCTTGGAGAGAAGGGGAAGGAGGAAAGCAAAACCCTGAGAGTGCAGACTGTAAGCTGTGAGAACAGACTCCCTCTGCCATGGTAGAACATCAAACCAGTCCTCACCCAGCCCAGCTTCTGTTAAATCCTTCCTGCCGCCCTGGGTTTTAAATTATTTAAATAATTAACAGGCTCTATAGATGTAATGCTGTGAACGGCCTTGTGATCTGGGAAGACAGTTACACCTTTGGAGATCTTTAGCAAATAAACTGAAAACTTGGCTGTGTGAATTTTCTCTCTGCCATAATTAGCAGCAGATGGACCACTTTTATGGAGCCACCTGTCAGCAGGAAGACTCTCCTTTCAGTTTCTAGTTTCTAGAAGGAGCGGGATTAAAATAGACCAGCGCCTTTTGCTTCAAGTACTCTTAAGGGTCCCAGATGTAATCGGATCTGCCAGAGACTGACAGGACTCTCCCAGTAGCGCTGGCTCACCTGAGAGGCAGGAGGCAGGAATAAGACAGAACATTACTTCTCAGCAAGTTTGGGCAGCTGATCATTTCCGAAAACTTGGAGAGCAAACCAGGAGCCAGGCTGCGCTGAAACGTTCCATTTTACTAACCTTTTTATCCAATTTGAAAATACAAATAGAGCTCTCAGGGTGTAATTAGCAGCAATGACTCTTAATACCTGCTTTCCAAATTTGACCTTAATGGACATTCATTAAAATGGGCTCTGACTTCATAGCCTGCGTTAGCAGAAAATGGAAAACTCCATCTATCATTGTCAGCTCCCATTTTCTGCGTAATCATTCCTGGAAGAAAGAGGCCTGCTAGTGTGCACAGGGGTGGTGGATGGAGCTGAAGAGGAACTGCAAAGAGCTATGCCAAGAGCTGGTGCCTGAAGAGAGGCGTGGCCGGGAATCCTGGCCGGAAGTCAGGGACCTGGGTGCGAGATTTTGCTCCATCTCGGCCTTGCCCTGGGAGCTGAGCCACTGCCTACATCTCTGCTTTTAGCACATCTATTTTTAAAAAAGGGTAAGAATGCCACACCTGCTGCATACGGCTTTGTGAGCATCAGAGCAATGTATGTGAAAAACTGACTCTAAAAGCACAGATTGCTACGTCATTGCAAAGATTGTTTTTAAGAACAGCAGCATCGATGACAATGGCAGGGGTGGGGTGGGGAAAGCGCAGAAATTCTAGGTTAAGTCTCCTCCTCCCGTGATCTCCTCCTCATAGGTCAGGAGGCACTGATCTAGGCAGAATCAATTGTGGGTGGCTTCCTTTTTGATAGCAGTGAATAAAGCAATGGTCCAAGATAGTTGAGGGGTTGTGTAAGATAGAGAGTTTGGAGGGGAGGTGTACTTTTCCTGAGAGTTCAGGTAAGAGGAAATGCTGGACCTGGATATCTAAACATCAAGGGGGACCTAAGTGACTGATGGATAAGGGCCCTGGACCAGGAGCCAGAAGATGGGGGACCTTGCCAGGCTCTGACAGTAAGTCATTGTCACTTCCCCAGGCTGTGGCCTCCTGACTTCCTGATATCAACTGAGATCAATAGCAGGTTGCTTTGTTGGACAGAGACAGGGCTAAGGGCTGCAGGAAAATTGAGGAAGTTTGAGACAAATCAGTTTGTACTTTAAATTGGCCCCAGAAGAAGGTACTTGAGGCAGGTGCTGACATGATGCTTCATAATCATTCACTTCTTCTGCCCCCAGCCTTCCTGACTCCCTATGTCAATATAGAATTAAGGTCCACAAGAACAAGAGGTTTCCCTGGGAGTGTGAAAGAGCTAAAAGTTGGATAAATTAAAGGGAAAACAACTCTACACAGTGGGTGCTCAAATACAGGAGCTAAAATACTGAAGTGTAGATGGAGGATCTAAATTCACCTAAAAATCTCCAGGGTGGATTTTTCATCCAATTTCATTAGGATAATTGAAGAGCCATCTGTTCCAAGTCACCCTGCTCGAACCTTATCTGATGTGAGATTTGTTTGAAGCTCTGATCCTCTCTTTGGCCTCTCCCAACAGAGTTTCAGCCTCTACTCACTGAGCACTTAGTATCAGGCCCTGTCCCTCATGTTTTCATGAACTTCGCTGACTCTAATCTTCTTAACAAAACCATAAGGAAACTGTTTATGGCTCTAGTATTACACAGGAGGGAACTGGGGCTCAAACAAGCTAAGTAACTTAACCAGAACCAAAAGTCAGGAATTAGAGCTAGCTATCCTGGGTGGCAATCCAATTCGTCTTCTACCACTGCGCAGGTGATTTCAGCAAAACCTAGGTCTTTCTTCTAAATGGCCAATTTTGACAGCAAAGCCATTTCTTAGATTTGCTGACATGCAGTGGTTTTCATCAGTTGCTTGGTCACTGTACACAGTTCCAAGGAGTTTTCTATCACTTAAAGGCAATGTTATTTTGTAAATATTTTGGTCATCTGATGTTCTAACAATCACTGTCGTGTCCCCGGGGCTTAGCATTAAAAGGAACACGTATAAATGTTTGATGAATAAATGAGTGATGGGAAGAGATTTAAACTACAAGGTTGCCCAGGCAGCTAGACTGGCACCCTGGTACAGGCTGAGAAGAATGAGGACTCAGATACATTCTGTTCTGGTAGCTGGCCACTTGCAAGGCCCTTAGAGGGTATGCTATAGCTGTGGTATGGGCCTCTGGTCTCTCTGAGCCAAGTCAGAGAAAAACGGAAAACATCACATTACCAGGGTACTGGTGAACTCATGCAAAGGCCCTTGTTTGCCTCGTGGGAGTTCTTAGGAACATTCCTTCCCAACTCCTTATGATGAGGACCCATGTCCTTAAACGATAGGCTTTTTTTTTCAGTTGGCATACTGTGCTCCTTTCAGCTTAATGACAACTTCAGTTTACAAAAGAGCAGTGCCAAGTCCAGGCTCAGACATCTTTGTGTAATGGCAGCATCTAAAAGATGCCAAACACAGTCCAGAATCCTGTCCCTTAATTGATTACATTTGTTGTCACAGAAGAAAAGAAGGAAGCAGCATTCACTGAATGCCTACCATGGGTCAGGAAACTCATGCTTTTTTTCTCATGTAATCCTGGGAGGGAGACATTATTATTATCTTTATTTTAGAGATGAGACAGTTGGGACCTGGAAATGTTATCTAGCTTGACCAAGATCGCTCATCAGTGAGTGGTGGATATAGGATTCAAACCCTGATCAGACACCACAGCAGACACCTCATCCAAACTCCAAGATACCTGCCTCTGTGGCTCAGATGCCAAAAGAGAACCCAGGTATGTTGAGCAGGGATTAGGAAAAGTTAAACTGAGGAAGAATAAAAGGAATATCATGTTCCCAGAGGTCATGTACTAGGTTCAGAACCAGATGCTGAGCAGAATGATCCAGTCTCTGTGCTGACAACAGTGTCACCCCGGAAACGACTGCATCAGCCCTGGCCTAGTGTACTCACCTGTGAGGGGTGGGGCATGGGTGGTGATGTTCAGAGCTTCTCTGCTTCCCTCCCAATCCCTAATACTGGGAAGAATACCCCATTTTTAAGATGCAGAAGCAGGTGAGGAAATTCAGTATTCATAGTGCTTGCTAAGCTAATGTTTCCCTTGAAAAGTGTGAGGGTGTCTTCACATCTGGTCACGCCACTACACCACTTGCCACCTCTGAACCTCAAACTGACAGCCCTGATCAAAGGTCCGGCTTCAACTCCCCACTTGGAGGAGGGAGAAGGTAATGACAAATGACAGAATGACTGGCGAAAGGGGAGGGCTTCAGGCCCAGGCTCTTCCGATAAACGGAGGGAAGTAAGGCTTCCCAGATGGCTCAGCAGGTAAAGAATCTGCCTCCAATGCAGGAGATGTGGGTTTGATCTTCCCTGGGTTGGCAAGATCCTCTGGAGGAGGAAACAGCAACCCACTACAGTATTCTTGCCAGGAGAATCGCATAGACAAAGGAGCCTAGTGGGTTGCCATCTATGGGGCTGCAAAGAATCAGACACAGCTGAAGCGACTGAACACACACACACTAAGGCAGCAAAGACTGAAGCCAGGTGGATGACTTCTATCTCTTGTCCAAGGTGTGGGGCTCATATGATGGGTTCAGAGCCTTGGGTAGGGTCTCCACTGAGATATCAGTTACCTTAGGATAAGAAACCCGCACCCTGTACACTCCCATGACATACTACTTCACTATCCCTTCATGGGAGAATCTGTCCCCACTTAGAAGATGCCACCTCTGATCTCTCCCGCTCCCTGCTCCTTAGAAAGTCATGGGCAACACTTTCATAATCTCATCCAGGCTTGAAAATGATGTTGCATTGTATCTGCCACTATGGTTTTGGCCAACTCAGATCTCTGCATTGAAAATTTTCTGCTCAGCCTCCAAAAAGGAAAAAAAAAAAAAAAAAGATAAGGTCTTGAAAAGCCAGTCGGCTACTTTCTTCCAAATCACATCTGAAGGAAATTGAGATGAGGCGTTACCTTGTCACTGGCCTTCTGCCAAGAGAAGCTGACTGAGGAAGCAAATCAGACATCTCTCTTGGAAGAGGCTGTGCTCGGGTGGATACTCGCCACCTGCTGATGCCCACAGCCTCTCATCCAGGGCAGCATCCCCCGAGGAGACGCTTCCCCTGGATTTCCTGGAGCTTCGGTGGATCGTGCCGCCCCGTGACTGGCTCTCTCCCCTCCAGCGCTCCAAGGGTGTCCTCTGCTGTATTGTGGGGGCTGGTAATTTATCCATAAAACATGAGATTTGTGGAGAGCCTGGTGGAGAGGCAGAACGCGGGGGAGGAAGCAACGTGGGTGAAAGGGAGCATAAATAGTTAATTTGATGATGATTTAGAATGACTCTGCTTGCTGTTTGAGATAAAAAAGCTGCAGTGAGTTCAGAAAATACTAAAACAGGGCCTCATACAGGCATTTCATTTAGATTTAATAAGACTGATTATTAAGAGCATATTTCATGACGATTAAGAATTCTGACAGTCTCCCATCCACCAACTTTAATGTGCACCACAAAAATTAAAATACTTATTTATACAGCTAAAGTGCTAATAAGTTCATTTTGAGAAATTCTCTTCTGAGGACTTGCACAGGCTTTAACTTTTTATACAGCGACTCCAAGATGGTAGGATCTAGAAACCAGAGGGAAACTTGGGAGAAACTGCAGTGAAGGTCCCCCACCTCTAACTGAGCCACACCCCCATCTCCCTCCATGGCTGGATGAACACTCTTGGCGCTGGCACACGGAGGAAGACATCCTTGTGTCTGTGAGCTGCTGCTTCATTTCCTCCATTTCCTCTAGCTCCCCAGAGCTAAGTGCACTGTTGCCTCTCGCCCCAGCTCATTCTCTTGCCTGTGATCTGCTCCTGAGCTGATCTGAGGCGGGAGCAAGAAGGACTGATATAGCTCACTCCCTACTGTAGGAAACTTCTAGAAGAGATGATCTCTGCATGCCCCATCATCAGGCTGCCTCCTTGCAAGAAGCCTGTCTTGCTGCCCCCACTATTCTATGTGCAAGACATAAGCCATGAGGTCTGCGATAGCCCTTGGCATCTCTGTAGTGAGCCTGGTCTGCGAGACTGGCTTCTGCCTCAATCCTCACCCAAGGATCCAGCTGGCTTCCGTGACTCACTCCCAGCTTGAGGTGCTACCCTGAACCACAGCTCCCTGACTGAGACACCAATTCTTGATGTCTTCCCTCCCCAAGGGGCTGACTCTGCATCCCCTGGGGTCCCCAAGCACCAGCTGGGCCCTGCCAGAAATGGAGAAATCTGCACCCATATCTTCAGGCAGGGACTGAAAGGGAGACGCTGAACTCGTACAGCCCAGGGTGTGAGTACCAGCCCTGACCTTGTGGACTATGAAATGAAGGGAAAGTTCCTGAACCTCTCTGAATCTCAAATTATCCTTTGAAGAATAATGCCGATCTCACAAGGCAGTTGTGAAACTTAATGTCAGTAAAGATGCTTAGCACAGAGCTGCCCGATATGCATACAATAAGCATTCCACCGATGATACAAGAATACTGGAGTGGGTAACCTATCCCTTCTCCAGTGGATCTTCCTGACCCAGGAATCAAATTGGGGTCTCCTGCATTGTAAGCAGATTCTTCACCAGCTGAGCTACCAGGGAAGCACCTATTGTTCCTACTAATGATATTATTTACCAGTGACAATGATGGGACTTCCCTGGTGGTAAAGAGTGGTAAAGAATCTGCCTGTCAATGTAGGAGACACAGGTTCGATCCCTGATCCAGGAAGATTCCACGTGCCACAGAGCAACTAAACCCATGCGCCACAACAGCTGAACCTGTGCTCTAGAGCCCATGCTCCCGAACAAGAGAAGCCACCGCAATGAGAAATCCACACACCGTAACCAAGAGTAGCCCCGCTTGCTTCAACTAGAGAAAACCCGAGTGCAGCAATGAAGTCCTAGTGCAGCCAAAAATAAATAAAACTTTTTTTTAAATGGCAATGATGAATTCCAATCCTACCCTGCCTTGCTGAGCGTTCACTGTTCTGGCTTATGCTAAGAAAATTTCGGATTTGAAACCATTTCTCCAGTCACCACCAGCCCCATCCTAGTTTTCTGCCAGCTTTTACCATGGCCGTGTCACCTGGGTCTCAGCATGCTTTCCTCCTGGATTCTTTCCCCAGTCTGCAAATCCTGTGCCCCAGTATGGGCTCAAACCTCTTGACTTTCCTGTAGTACCTCACAGAGTAAAAGCTCAATACATCTTGACTGTGGACAGAGAGTGTCTGATATGGGCTTTCATCTCATAGCCTTGGCCCCAGCTGAGCTACAGTGCAGCCCTCTGCTAAACGCTCTCCTCCTTTTCTGCATCTGTCTCCTGCTCCTTCTATACCCCACATAGTTCTTCCCTATATCCCTTTGCCTGCATCTCTGCCTTTGCTCATCGATGCTCTCTTTAGGTTTGGCTGAGCCCAGCTGGTGGCATCTAGGACTAAAGTGGGTTGAAAGGTGCCCCCACCAAAGATATACCTATGTCTTAACCTCTAGAACCTGTAAATGTTACTTGGAGAAAGATCACTGATGTAATTTACTTAAGTGAAAGGGAAAATGTTAGTCAATCAGTCTAACTCTTTGCAACCCCATGAACTGTAGCCTGCCAGGATCCTCTGTCCAGAGAATTTTCCAGGCAAGAATATTGGAGTGGGCAGCCATTCCCTTCTCCAGGGGATCTTCTTGCAATGAGATCATTCTAAACTTAGGCCCTAAATCCAAGGAAGAGAAAGGGATATCTGCCACCCAAAATACAGGTGAGAAAGCCATGTGGAGACAGAGGCAGAGGCTGGAAATGAGCAGCCACAGCCAAGGAACACTAAAACCACCGGAAACTGGAAGGGGCAAGGAAGGCTCCTCCCTGAGAGCCTCCAGAGAGAGCACAGCCCTGCTGACGCCTCAACCTCAGACTTCTGGACAACACAACTAGGTGGGAATAAACTCATTTTATCTTAAATCACGCAGTTGGCAGTAATTTGCTACAACAGCTCTAGGAAAGTAATAAAGGAGCTTAAAAAAAAAAAAAAAAAAAAAAACTGGCCAACTGTTGGAAGCTGTGGCTCCATGCAGCTGTGGAACATCCAGTCTCCCAGCTCACAAGGCACCTAAGGGAACACCGTGGATAACAAGTGAGCAGGGGCAGGGGGCAGGGAACCCTGCTAGCGATCTTGACTCTGGGGAGGAGAGTCAGGCAATGACACACCTGCACACCATGCAAATAAGCCTCCTCATGGTCACCGTGGAGCAGAACTTTTAAATATTAAGACGTGTGGTCTGGGACACTCGCTCCAGCCCACAAGTGTCCAAGTAGGGGCTGGCTGCAGAGTCAGTGGCAACGTTCAGGTCTGGAGTCCCACGCCCAGGCCTCTACTCTCTGCTAAACCACTTGGTAGCTGTGTGAATCTGGGCAAATGATTTCAGCTCTCTGTACTTTGGTTCCCTCATCTGTAAAATGGGACAGTAAATGTCTTCCTTGAAAATTAAAGGTTAGAAATAGCAAAGGACCTAGTTTTCCATGGGTACCTATAGACAGTGAATAAGAAATAGATTTTATTGTATTCTTATACAATGTAATATATAATAATATGGGCTTCCCTCATAGCTCAGTTGGTAAGAATCCGCCTGCAATTCAGGAGATCCCGGTTCAATTCCTGGGTTGGGAAGATCTGCTGGAGAAGGAATACTCCAGTATTCTTGGGCTTCCCTTGTGGCTCAGCTGGTAAAGAATCTGCCTGCAATGCGGGAGCCCTGGGTTCAACCCCTGGGCTGGGAAGATCCCCTGGAGAAGGGAAAGGTTACCCACTCCAGTATTCTGGCCTACTCTTCTATAGGTACCTATAGGCATCAAATAAGAAATGGGTTTTATTAGATTATTATACAATGTAATATATAGTAACATAATAAATTACAATATAATATTTATATTAATTGTATTTTCAGGGGTAGAAAGTCCTATAAATTCCTGTCCCCCTTTCTTACTCCAAGGAAAAACTAGAGAAGATGGTAACTGAAAAAGTATATTAATTCTATATTAAGGATTTTGAAAGAAGGTTTTTGTGGACTTCACCTATGGACGTTATCAGGAGCCATAGAATCATGGAATATGTGGTACCAGAAGGGTCTTTGGCAACTATTTAATAATTCAGGTCCTTTAGTGTGTAGAGGGGGAAACTGAGGCTCAGGAGAAGGAAGTTGCCCAAGTCATTTGGTGGCTCTTCCTAATGAGCTGGTGTTAGCAGCTGGGCCCCCGGACCCCCTGTCCTAACCCCACTTTATTTCATCAGTAGTGGTCATGCCACAGCCACTGGGCACAGCTCTCTCTCTCCTGAGGTTGGAGGGAGCCTCTGTCAGACAAGTTAAGGCCATGATAACACAAAAATTCAACTGTGTGAGCTGACGTCCAAAAATCCATTTAAGACTTGCTTCATGTCCCAGTGTAAAGGGAAGATGAAAATTTCTTCTGAAACATACCTACTATACATTCATCAGAGGCAGAAAATTGTTGTTCCCTCATAAATTATACCAAAGACTATTGTGGGTGAATTAACTGGGTTTCATCTTTTTAAATGTCAGCCCAGATGACCCGTATCTGTGTAGGCATGTGAATATAAGGTTATAACAACATTTGAAAGGCTCCTAAAAAAGTGTTTTTGCCACAGTTAAAGTGTGATCAAAACATATCATTTCAGAAGTCACAATATTTTTCATTTTAATATTAATAGCACCATTTTGCATAAAGCACCATACAAGAAACAATTCTATTAGGACTATAAAGATTCCCAGGCTAGAAAAAAAAGGGGTAAAATATTCAGAATATGTCAGAGAGAGAGAATCAGCAGTGTCACT
Organism: Neotragus pygmaeus; assembly: GCA_006410875.1. Lineage (NCBI taxonomy): Eukaryota > Metazoa > Chordata > Mammalia > Artiodactyla > Bovidae > Neotragus > Neotragus pygmaeus. The sequence continues at coordinate 2,509 of SJYV01024877.1, read as the reverse complement.
AACACAGGATCCAATTTCTTTGCTTTACAGATATTTAAGGCAACCATGCATTCCCAGAGATAGGGACAGCAATCGACAAGGAATAGGAGCAATTTATTTATGAGTCATCTATCCTGCAAGTCAGTAAATGAAGCTTACCCAACAAGGAACTGTGTTTTATGGCTTATGGCCCTATAAATTAAGTTTAGTGAAATCCTTCCATTATGCTTGGAACAAAAGGCTCTGAATTAGGGGCTGGTCAAGGAGAACACAACAGGGCATTTGCCACAGTCTGATAATGACATGCTTAAGCAGCATCTTTATATGCAGGACAAAATGGAAATAAAAGGAAACATGGGACCAGTGAGTTGTGTTGGTGAGAAAACAGAGCATCCACCTCGGTAGGAACAGAGCATTTTTCAGGAGGTTCACAGGGTAGGTTGTGGAAAGCTCAGCTGTATGGCGAGATGGCTAGAACCACAGGTTTTAGACCCAGACTGCCCCAGGAAGAGTCACAGATTTAACATGTCTTGTCTGTGTGAGCATGGGTCAATTATTTCAGCTCTCTGCCTCAGTTTGCTCTTCTACGCAGGAGGAATAATACAAGTCCCTAGCTCATAGGGTTGTGTGAGAGTTAAATGGGATAAAACCTGTGAAGAGTTTATGATGGTGCTCAGTGCACATAATTATAATGATGACAACAATGACTCAAACCTCACCTCATTTTCTACAGAGGCCAAAGGGTCAGACAGCCTGACATGAGAGCGAGCACAACATCAGCAATGACATCTCTCTGTTTCTAGCTTTTCACTTGTTGGCATGGTACTTGGAGGCAGTCAGACCTAAATTCAAATTTTAGCCCTGCCAGTTACAAGCTGCACATCTTCATCTATAAAATGAGTAACACAGCTTTATTTGCAGTGCTCTTATAAGAATGGGTCATATACTATAGGTAAGATGCCCTGCATCTATCAGATACTCAATAAAAGCTTCTTCCCACTCTCATTCCATCTTTAGAAACCTCAAAAGGAAAAATCTTCCTCAACTCTCAATACAATATTTTTAAAATAGTATTGCACATATAGGGGCTTCCCAAGTGGTGCTAGTGATAAAGAACCCACTTGCCAATGCAGGAGACATTAGAGACACAGGTTCGATCCCTGGGTTGGGAAGATCTCCTGGAGGAGGGCATGGCAACCCACTCCAGTATTCTTGCCTGGAGAATCCCATGGACAGAAGAGCCTGGAAGGCTAAAATTCATGGAGTAGCAAAAAGGTGGACGTGACTGAAGCAACTTAGCATGCATGCACATTGCATTTATAGATAAAAATCTCAGCCATCTCAAAATAACATTTAGGACAGTTCTCCATCTTCATGTACTTCATCTTCAGAACATGTCACAGGAAGAAATACTGAGTGTGTATTTTTGCTTTATTTTCATGGCTTATTTCTAACCTTTATTCCAATAACAAATGGGTCCTCCCATTCCCTTCACAGAAGAGTTACCTTCTTCTGCAGTGACTCAAGCATTTGGTATTTTTTAGGTGCAATCTCCAGGCTAACCCATTGCCAAAGCTTAGAAGACATTGACAGTTTCTCCACAAGGGGGAAGCTTAAAAGATCCAGATTATTTCAGTGAACAAAAAAGTCTCAAAATATTGCTATCACATAAAATAGATTCTTCAAATGCTTAATAAACTTTAGCTCACATTTCCTTACTCAGGAAATTCCCTTAGTGCAGCCTCATCCATAAATGACAGCAGAAAGGAGGAGAACTTCTAGATCTCAGTGCCTCTTGTGGATTAGGATACTCTTTCAGTTCTTCAGTGAATGGGAATCAAGGTGACCAATCCCAGCAGAAAGTGATGGCCAAAGATGATGGCCCATGTCACAAATGGAATCAAGTAACACTTTCTACTCCAACAATATTCTGATTAGTCAAATGGCAATCCTTGGTCAAATCTACATCTGTAAAACTAGAGATAGANTGGGAATCAAGGTGACCAATCCCAGCAGAAAGTGATGGCCAAAGATGATGGCCCATGTCACAAATGGAATCAAGTAACACTTTCTACTCCAACAATATTCTGATTAGTCAAATGGCAATCCTTGGTCAAATCCAGATCTGTAAAACTAGAGATAGAAACCAAAGGCTAGAAATGACTGGGGGACTTGTGAAGGAATTATCAGGACTCAACATGCAGGTAACATCCGTCAGTACCCTTTCTTAAAAATTCCAACTTCCCATCAGTTCAGTTCAGTTCAGTCGCTCAGTCATGTCCGACTCTTTGCGACCCCATGGAATGTAGCATGCCAGGCCTCCCTGTCCGTCACCAACTCCTGGAGTTCACCCAAACTCATATCCATCGAGTCAGTGATGCCATCCAGCCAGCTCATCCTCCGTCGTCCCCTTCTCCGCCTGCCCCCAATCCCTCCCAGCATCACAGTCTTTTCCAATGAATCAACTGTTCGCATGAGGTGGCCAAAGTACTGGAGTTTCAGCTTTAGCATCAGTCCTTCCAAAGAAATC
>SJYV01024872.1:19850-35248 GCA_006410875.1 Neotragus pygmaeus | reverse complement strand
AGAAGAAGAGGGTGGCAGAGGATGAGATGGTTAGATAGCATTAACGACTCAATGGACATAAATCTGAGCAAACTCCAGGAGATAGTGAAGGACAAGGAAGCCTGGCGTGTGGCAGTCCATGGGGTAGGAAAGAGCTGGACATGACTTAGCAACTGAACAATAAGCTGAACCAGGTATTTGAATAGGCTTTCTCCTTGGATATCAGGGGATGAAGGGAAAGCTTCCTTTTGTCAAACGTCTCATACCGTTGGTTCTTCTTCAAAGCTATGATGGGCAAAGAAGCTGACAGAGAGGTTGTGGACTTGATTTTGTACAGATGGTAGCTATGTACCACTCAGTATTACATGATTAAGCTAAGTGCTACTGATCAGCTTCTTAATGTCGAAAATTTGCTCTTTTTACTCCTGTTTCATGAATTCTCAGCAGAACTTGATAGCAACAGACCTGGCATGAAATGATGGGAAAAAAGAAAAGTAATGACTTGTTCTTGAAGAAAGTCTTTTTCAAGGGCAACATCATTACATTCTGGAAAATTACAAGCCTGAAGCAGTAACTTAGACAGAAGGGATTGTCCTTGTTGGGACTAATTGTTTCATAAAGGGCTCCCTGTGGTTCTCTACCGTTACAGGTGTCTGATTAATATCTGTACACTTGCCTAAAGCTGAGTGGGTGTGAGGGAGAAAGGGATGGCCCTCATCTATAAGGATTCAGCCCTCCAGGGCAGCCCACTGTCAAAGCGCACCTGGTAAGCTTCCTCCTCGTTTTTCAGTTACAATGGTGAGTCACTGTGCCCTCTTCAGCAGGGGTCATCCTTCTTCCCACTCTCAGCATCAGAAACGGTCTTTCCTCCACAGCACAAAAACCAAGACTTGGGTCCTATGCCCCCTGCTTGTATAATATATTGCTAAAAATCTAGGTTAAAGAAAAAAAGATTGATAATTGCCAATTATCATCTCCTTTGTTTTGATAAGTCAAGGGTGAAATGTAAAACATCATTTGCATCAGCAGAATCCAAAAAAAAAAAAACCAAAACCTGCATGGAAGGCAGATGGATCGGGGTGGGGTGGGGAATCGGGGTGAAATACCATAAGGGCAAGTGATGACTGTGTAGGTTACAGGTTCAAATTAATTCATTAAAGGTATTTATCAAGTTATAATTTTAGTTAAATGCATAGCTAGTAACCCATATTCCTNCCAAAAAAAAAAAAAAACAAAACCTGCATGGAAGGCAGATGGATCGGGGTGGGGTGGGGAATCGGGGTGAAATACCATAAGGGCAAGTGATGACTGTGTAGGTTACAGGTTCAAATTAATTCATTAAAGGTATTTATCAAGTTATAATTTTAGTTAAATGCATAGCTAGTAACCCATATTCCTTACCCTTACCCTTCTATACTTCCAATGAAGAGACTGACGCCAAACCTTGCTGGTCTGGACCGTTTCTTTTAACCATCAAATATAGCCCTAGAGAGTCTGCCTCTGGAACAACAAAAATAGCTCCGCCATCCCACCACTAAATAGAGCGTTCCTGCTGCTTGTCTGGTCCTCTTCTGACAGCTGACGTGCCGGAGGAACATTCAAACTGGGACCTAAAAGGTGGAAAGGAGGGAAGATGCCTTTTCCCCTCTAAGGCCCCCTCCACCAAAAAATATATTTCTTCCCTACTCCTGCGAAATACAGCTGAAGGACAGTAGGCTGGCCCGGAGTGCTGCAAGCTGCCCTAAGTAAATCTGTTTTGACTTCCCAGCTGTCATGGGCCCCTTACAATACCTTGCCTTAGAAACTCCCCAAAGCTCTCTTAGAAGACAGGAAGGTACAGATTAAGATGGATAAATAAATAAAAGAAAGAAAAGGCGGAGAGACTGCAGCCCCACATTTCCTTATTGGTGATGTATTACGGAATCACTTCTCAGCTCGGTGCCAGGACGGTGCTCGGGGCAAAGGGAAGCTCTGTCAGGACAAGACTCTTCCTCTGACTGAGGCATTCTTTTGTACTGCAGAAGAACCTCCTCTAGTTTTAACGACTTTGACAAGAGGTGGGGAAGAGGTGCTCGTAGTCATTTTTAACAAAGGTCTCATTGACTAAAGTTTATGATTTTTGTGCGAAATCACTTCCTACCAAAGAGTAAGACTTTGAAGTTTATTCTTTGTTCAGTCATGCTTGTTCTGATTTCTTTAAGAAGAAATAAAAGACCAGAAAAGAAAAAAAAAAAAAAAGAAGAAGAAAGAAAGAAAGAAACTCTAAAACAAAACCCCTGCTGCCTTTAAGACTAATTGTCTGTACCTGAAAAGCTTAAACCTACTTTTGCTTAGAGGACAAGTCAAACATCTAAGGTTCCCTCAGGGTTGTTTATGTCACACCTTGGATTGCTAAAACAGAAAGTAGAGTAGCTGATAAATTTCTCCTCTGTATATGGTTTATTCCATTTCGTGTGAGTGTGTGTGCGACGTGTGTGTATGAATTGGAGCCATTCAGTGCACATTTCTGGAACTGCAGCCGTTTCATTTTCTAGATTTTTTGTGATCCTTTTGTGACAGTTTCCATATATACATATATATGTATACACACACACACACACACACACACACACACACTCATATATACATCACTTTTTATACTGCAATAGTTTTCCAACTCAAATGTAAGTTAAACTTAATGAAGGCAGCCATGTCACTGTAAATTACTGATTTCTGGGAAAGTTTATTCTTTCTTTCTTTTTTTTTTTTTTTGAGGGGGGCGTCGTTGTGGGCAGGGTACATGTGGCTGATGAGTGTTTGCCCTGGGTCTAGGCCTGGTTACTCTTGTGGGTGCGTTGGTTTCTTTTTGTTGTTAAGTCGTGCTGGCCTAACAATTGTTTGCGTTGTTCCGCTCACCTGGCCCCCAGCTGTCCATCCGTCCTATAAAACCATGTTGAAAGCTCACAGTGTAGAATACAAACACCAGTCTAGGAATCAGACTGTGTGGCAAGAAATGCAAGCGCACGTGTCCTGCTGGAGGTGGAGGGGAAGGTGGGCCTGCAGGAGACACTTCATGAGCAGTTTTACTCCAGACCACAGACGTTATAAAAGCGCTGCAGAAGACTTCCTGTAGCTTGACACTCTGCTGCTTCAGCCAAGTGTACTCAATGTATTTTACTTCTTATTAACTTTCCTTTCATACTGAACTTTATATTGTAAACCACCTCCTTTTATTGTTATCCACCGAGGAGCGGTTTCTTGGCAAACAGTGAGGGTGAAACGGTGCCAAAAACCTTTTTTGGCACAGGCTATCAATTAAAACTGATATACCAACCTAGTGGGGAGAGATTAGAGCATTTCCCAGCACTGAGTTCTTGATGATTTCAGAACGGGGCAAGAGAGTTCTCCATGCTGTTTCCTCAGAGGAGATGTCATGTCCAAAATGATTCTTTTGAATGTAGTATTAGCAACTTGTCATCTGAGAAGCCATGTTTAAATTAGTTTGTTTTCTTCACCTCGCGCTTTTGTTTCTTTCTTTTCCTTGTAGCTATTTTTACAACTTGAAATATGGATGAATATCGTACGTTTTAAGTGGGTTGCAGTAAGAATACAAGATAAACAAGAGAAACGGGACACAGTAAAGGACATTTCATGTTAATAATAGGCTTGCTATTGAAAAATGACCTCAGAATTCAAATACCAAAATAAACCCCCTGGGGAAGTGCCAGGAGAAATGGACACAGGGTTAGTGTGAACTCTCTACAGAAGTTCAAATATTAGGCTAAATGCATGAAAAGTGGAAGTGTTAGTCAGTCGTTACTCAGTTAGTCAGTTACTCAGTTGTGTCCGACTCATTGCGATNTGAAAAATGACCTCAGAATTCAAATACCAAAATAAACCCCCTGGGGAAGTGCCAGGAGAAATGGACACAGGGTTAGTGTGAACTCTCTACAGAAGTTCAAATATTAGGCTAAATGCATGAAAAGTGGAAGTGTTAGTCAGTTGTTACTCAGTTAGTCAGTTACTCAGTTGTGTCCGACTCATTGCGATCCTAAGGACTGTAGCCCACCAGGCTCCTCTGTCCATGGAATTCTCCAGGCAAGAATACTGGAGTGGGTAGACATTCACTTCTCCAGGAGAACTTCCTGGCCCAGGGATCAAACCCAGGTCTCCCACATTACGGGCAGATTCTTTATCGTCTGAGCCATCAGGGTAGCCTGCTTAAATGCATAGCATAACAATATCCCCTTCAGTCAAGAGTATTAGGGCTCTGGGGTCTTTCCCAGAACATCTGTTCAGGTACCAATGCTGTGGAAGCCAGGGGGGCACAGTGGCTGGGCCTGGGCTCCGAAGTCAGGATATCTGAGATTAAAGCCTGGGTTTATGTTTACGATTTTCTAGCTGTGTGATATTTGGCCAGCTATGTAAGGTCCCTGTGTCCCCATTTTCTCATCTGAAGTCAGGGGAGGCAACAGCACTTACTTCATGGGAGTTTTGTTAGGATTAAAGGAGAAAATGTACAGAAAGCATACAGTGTGGACTAGCAATACACGGTGGCAGAGAAATCAGTGACTGTTTCAGACATTAGCATCTGTTATTTCTGTTCATAGAAAAAACCTCCCTTCTATCGAAGGTTATTGAAGCTCTAGAAATTCACATTCGCTCCTTCTTCTCTCGCGGTAAGGAGGGTTTTCTGAGGGATCCTCACGCTGCAAAACATTGTGGAGTGGAGCACTGCCCTGGAACCAGTTACAGAAAGGAAGAAAGTGAATCTCGAGCTCGTGATGGGCTGAGGCTGCAGCTCAGCAAGCACTCCTGGATACCAATGACAGCAACTCTCCTCTGAAGAAAACCCATCCGATTCAGGCCTTCAGGCGCCTCACGGGTTCAGATCTACCAAAGAGCTCACAGTCTATGTTGCCCAGCTCATAAAAAGACAAATCTCTGTGAATGAAATCACAGCCCTAAACAAGGATGGAAGGACCGGCTGAGTATGTAGGTGCCAGTACCATGGACCACCGCCCTGCTCGGGGAGGCCCTGAAGGGTGCCCTTTGAGGGTGACCCCACAGCAGTGAAGGGAAAGACCTCCCAGTGGGCAGTACTTTGGCCAGGGCCCCGGGTTATCCACTTTTCATGCTCAGGGAACAACAGCCTCAGCTAAGGAGACACTTGTGGGCAATGGGAAATGTCTTGGCTGGGTGGAGGGGACCCTGGAGGACCGGGGAGAGCAGTGTTGGGGAAGAGGCATGAATGGGGATGCAAACAGAGTGAGAACCTTTGTAGCTCATCTTCACGGTGAGCAAAGAACAATGTCCACTGCAGGGGACAGAACCAGGGTACAGGAATGATCCAGCCGGTGGAGGCCAGCCAGCCTCGATGCCCTGAGACAACCAGTGCTCCAGCCACAGGCTCGAGTACAGAGTCGCTCTGATGGCAGAGCTGGAGGCCAGGCACAGGCTCAACATCCAGGGGCGCCTCCACCACGGTTGCCGCTGGTGGATGCCCGACCTGCAGGAGACAGAGACCAAGGCTATTGTCCACCCTCCCGCCTGAGTCAAATTCCTCCTGTGTGTCAGCCAGTCATCCGGCGGCATCTGGGAAAGAGGGCATGTATTTCGGACACATCCTGCACCAGCTCAGAGCTGGTGCTGTCCTTGCAGGTTTGGGAATCAAAGGCAGTGGTAGGGGTGTATCCATTCCTACTCACACCTGGTGACTCATGTGGACGGCGCTTGTCTGCCTCCCCTGCAACTTCAGGCTCTATGATCTAGACATCCTGGTTTTCAGAGCAGCTATTCTCAGCAGGAAACCCAGTAAACATTCCACTACAGTTAAGCTAAAGCTGTCACATATAATTTGGGGATCTTCACAGCAGTAAACTGCAGGCACAGAGATTCATTCCCAGGAGGAGACTGAACTATTGCTATGAGACACAGTCGGGGAAGAATATATTTACCGCTGGACCTCTCATGGTATTCTCATGTCTAGTTTTAACTATAAATGGCGAAGCGTCTACGAACAAGGGGCTTCCCTGGTGGCGCAGTGGTAAAGAATCTGCCTGTCAATGCAGGAGATGTGGGTTCAATCCACGGGTCAGGAAGATCCCCTGGAGAAGAGGAAATAGCAACCCACTCCAGTATTTGTGCCTGGAAAAATCCCAAGGACAGTGGAGCCTGGTGAGCTATAGTCTGTGGGGTCACAAAGAGTCAGACATGAGCACACACAGACACACCTACAAACAAGCTCCAGGCTCAGAGTCTCGAGGATGAGATTCTGGGTCACTCCACGATGCAAACTTCCCCCCAGACCAGCAGAAATGCAAGAAAAGGGGAGAGACGCCTAGAGGAGGTGATGGAGGGGAGAGACGATGGGTATCGGTTACTGCCGTGGGACGCGCGGCCGCAGCGGGGGCTAGTTAATCTCACTAACACTCCTTTTTCCAGGGTTGCTAAAGCTCTAATGGGGCATGGGGATCTGGGGGATGAGATGAATTTAAGCCTGATTCATTCCCTCGCGTGTGCCAAGTACTCCATAATCAAGGTAACACACATATTATATGACCCAACTTTTCCAGATATCTCAAGTTTTGAAAGATCACACACCCTTTCAGTGATTTTTTTTTTTCCCAATCTGGATTTTCTTTTTGCTCAAGCACAGGAATTTATCTTTTACTGAGTGGCCCTCCCCAAAAGTTCTCGATAATCTCTCTGAGAAGTGCTTATGCAGCCCACAAATCTGTCGTCCGGCTCCCTGGAGTCAGGTGGCCGGTGGGCACTTCTTCGGTTGCCTCTTAGAATTTCAGGCATGGCCCCAATCATGGTAATGCCACTCCTGCTATAAAGCTGTATCTCTTAAGACTCCTCGTGCTGCAAGTCACAGGAAATTCATCTCAAACCCTGCAAAGGGGATTTATTGGCTTCCGTAACAGGAAGTCCATCTCGAGGAGGGTTTCAGGACTGATGAACCAGAATCAAGTTCCTATTTCTTCGATCCCCCTCTGTCCTCAGGGTGTCAGATTCCTCCTAAGTCTGACTCTCCTCCCTGCCCACTCCCCTTGACACTGCGGCCATGCAAGTCAGCTAGTAACAATAATACCACGTCTCCTCATTCTTTTTAGAAAGGAAAAAGAGTGTGTGACCCAGCATTGCAAAGAACAGTGCAAAGATTTGACCTGATGGCTTGGCTTAAGTCACATGCCTGCTACAGAATGAATGCACGTGTCCCCACAGAACTCATATGTGGAAACCTAATCCCCACGGTAATGGTATTTGGAGGTGGGGCCTTTGGGGGTGATGAGGTTATGAGAGTGGGCCCCTCATGGATGGGATTAGTGTCCTTCAGAAGATACCCTGGAGAGCTCCCCTCAACTTCTGCCACGTGAAGACAGCAAGAAGTCTATCAGTGAACCAGAAAGTGCACTCTCACCAGATATCAAACACGCTGCTTTCTTGATCTTGGAATTCCTGCCCTCTGGGACTGCGATAAGTTAACTTCTGTTGTTTTTTAAGCCACCCAGTCTATGGTATTCTGTTATAGAAGCCCAGACCAACTAAGACAATACCCAACTTTGAACCAATAGATATGGTGAAGTAATAATATATCCTGATAGGCTGAGCCAATGAGTTCCCTGCTCCTAAAGCTGGGATAGGCTCAGTTTCATCCAGAATGCATTAACTATGTTGAGAAGTAAACAAAGACGAGTCTGGGAACTGTTAGAAAGTAAAAATGGATGTTACAGCAGAACCAACAATGTTCACTAAAAGCACCTTTTTTTGTCTTCAATCATGGACAACCCCTCCACCCCAACCCACCTGCCCGGCCCTTAACTCCCCACTGAGCTGAAGGCATAAGAAGTATCAGAACATGGAAAATATATAAACAAAGTAAAATCAAAAGAATAAAAAATCTTAACATGATCCTAGGTAAGAGAGTTGCTGGACTCCATAGGCCAGTCTGTACCACACAGAAGATCCTCTGTGCAGGTCTTCTGAAACTCCACTGTGAGTGCTCATCCTTGGACATCTGAAGATGCTGGACCGAGGCCCAAGATCCAGAGATTCTAACAAGTTTCCAGGTGATGCAAAGATGCTGCTCTGAGGCCCCTACTTTGACAGCTGCTCTTCTGAACCAGAGCCCTGTCAAAAGGTCTACCTCAAAAGGAGGCACCCTTCATCTTGCCTCTTCTCCAGGAAAGAAACAGAAGTTCCTAAAACGACCTGCCCGCAGAGTTTTAAGTTGGCCTCCAAGAAAGACACACTTGATAGTATCAGAGAAAGTTTAACTTCAAGTTGCTTCCAGTCTCTCCCTTTGAGCATAACCATTGTTTACCAGGACTTATTAAAAAATGTCTTTATAGCATCTTTTCTAAACACCAAGGTGTATATTTCCTCAGTGATGAATTTAAACTTCTACAAATAAAAGAATATCAACAAAAAATGCAAAAAAAGAGAACTCTTTGAGTTGATGGACATATTAATTATTTTGATCTTTGTAATCTTTCCACGATGTGCATCAGACTCACCCTGAACTCTTTAAATATACACAGTGATATTTGTCAATTATTTCTCAATAAAAATAAAAAAAAAATAAAAAAGAATGCTATCAACTTTAAAAACCGCACAAATTAAAGCTTTAAAACCTAATTTTCCAGACTTGGAGCTTTCAAAATTCTGTACAGGATCTAATGAGAGTAAGGATACACAACTATGCCTGCGTGCCTACACGTGTGTCTTTGCGTGTGACGCCGACAGACACGCTTNTTAAAAACCGCACAAATTAAAGCTTTAAAACCTAATTTTCCAGACTTGGAGCTTTCAAAATTCTGTACAGGATCTAATGAGAGTAAGGATACACAACTATGCCTGCGTGCCTACATGTGTGTCTTTGCGTGTGACGCCGACAGACACGCTTGCTTATGATCATGCGCACGTTTCACGGCCTGTTTGCTTCTCCCTCTCTTTTCTCTTGTGGCTCTGGGTGGCCTGAGAATCTAAAGAGAATGTACAGCAGCATTTCTATTTGAGTATACATTTCAATTCAAAAGCAACTAACTTTTCAACATTTCGAGTGAAATGCACCAGCCCAGAGAAGACAGCACCGAAGGAAACGACGGCCGAGGCGGAAGAGCATCTCTCTGGAGCCAGGGGCTCGCAGGACGGTCACTGAGGCCTGGTAGGCGGGAGCATGACCAGACTCCCCCAGAGAAGCGAGTCTGTGACAGACGTGAGAACGAAGCAGTATTAGTGCTTGGTGATTCTGCTCATGAGCTCCCCGGTGGCTCAGTGGTAAAGAATTGGACTGCCAACGCAGGAGACAAAAGTTTGACCCCTGGGTCGGGAAGGTCCCCTGGAGAAGGAAATGGCAGCCACTCCGGTATTCTTGCCTGGGATATCCCGTGGGCAGAGGAGCCTGGAGGGCTGCAGTCCATGGGGTCGCAGAGAGCTGGACATGACTCAGAAACTGAGCATAGCACGATTCTGCTCATGTTGCTTATTTAATGCAACTCTTGATATCTGATTCTCTTGAATTCATGATGATCATATTTAGTTGGCAACAGAGAAAAATACTTCTTAAAGAAGCACATGTTGGGGAGGGAATGGAATGGGCTTCCAATGGGGGAACTTTCCACTGAATCTGGAGCCTGCAGAAATGCCTTTCCAGGTGTGGATGGCACTTATGCATGAGTCTCTCCCAGCGGTTCTGCCTTTGTCTGTAATTAAAGGGCCAGAAGCTAGTTTTATATATAACTCAAGGCAATTGTAAAATATAAGTATATTTCCCCTCTGTTTAAATAAATGAAATAATTTGTCCCATAATCACATTGGTCTCTGTGAGCTCTTGAAGTTTTATGAAGGTGTAACTCATGAGTCACACTGTTACTTTGGTTATTAAAGCTTGAGTCTCGTAGTACTTTTTTAAAAACATGAATCCTAACTTTGTGTAACTTNAAATAATTTGTCCCATAATCACATTGGTCTCTGTGAGCTCTTGAAGTTTTATGAAGGTGTAACTCATGAGTCACACTGTTACTTTGGTTATTAAAGCTTGAGTCTCGTAGTACTTTTTTAAAAATATGAATCCTAACTTTGTGTAACTTTAAAGAATGGAAAGGCCTGAAGATGCATCACTATAGGGATGGTAAGATCCTGGCAGCTCCCTGTCAATCAGAGCATGATCTGTGCAGCATCAATCACATGTTAGGTGTAGCATCAAGAGGCCAATAGACAGGGTGGCCCAGAGCACGCACTCTAAAGCTGGACTGTCTGGGCATAAATCCCAATGGGGTCACCTGTTAGCTGGTTATGATGCCTTGGGAAAGATGCCTAGAGTGTCTAACCTGTTTCCTCTGCTGGAAAAAAGGGAAAATTACAGCATCTTCTTAGGGATGCTGGTAGAATAAATGAGTTCATAATTGTACACCCCGTGTGTGTGTGTGTGTGTGCTCAGTCACAACCTACTCTTTGCAACCCCGCAACTGTAGCCCTCCAGGCTCCCCAGTCCATGGGATTTTCCAGGCAAGAATACAGGAGTGGGCTGTGATTTCTTTGTCCATGGGATCTTCCCAGCTCAGGGACTGAACCTGTATCTCTGTGTCTCCTGCACTGGTAGGCAGATTCTTTACCACTAGCGCCACCTGCGAAGTCCCTGTTAACCCCTTACATCGGATAACCCCAGTTATCATCTTCACTAAATATACTGACTCTTCTTGACCTGAAAGATCATAGATTTTTTGTGTTGTTTATACTTTATAAACTTGGAATTGCAATTCTAAAACATAACCCCTTATTGAAGTAAGCACTCGATAAGTGTCCGAGATTGTTGTCACCTCAGTTAAGTGGCTCTGAGCTAAGGGAAAATTTACTCCCCAAGGAACATCTGGTGATATAAGGTGGCATGCTTGACTGTTAGGCTTGGAGATGTGGCAACTACTGGCCTGTAGTGCATGGATGCCAGAGATGTTTCGGAATATCCCACAATGCACAGCAGCCCCCATCAAGTCACCAACAAGGAATTACTCAGCACAACAGTGCCTGGTTGAGAAGCCATGCCACAGCATAAACTGTATCTTGTACATCAAGCATATCTCCCAGAAAGAAGTCAAAATAAATGGGTAAAAACTGGAACCACCTAACTCTTAACCCCCTTCACCCTGCTCTCTATTTGGTAGGAGGCATAGCTTGCCTCTCTTTGTATAGCCTAGAGAGCAGCTTATACATCACAGGCAGACAGCTCAGAATTTTCACGAACTAACCTCACCCATGTAACTAACCTCACCCATGTAACTAACACTTGGATCAAAAGTTAGTGTATTAATAAGACCCCAGTTATCATCTCCACTAAATATACTGATTTTTCTTGACCTGAAAGATCATAGATTTTGTGCGTTGTTTATACTTTATAAACGTGGAGTTGCAATTCCAAAACATAAAAATGGAATTATTCAGTAAGTATTTTTCTGACTGGATTTGTTTTGCTCAAACATCACAGTTGTGAGATTCACCTGCGTTCTTGCTAATAGTCATTGCTTGCTCAGTCTCACTGCTGTGTAATATTTCACTGGACAAATGCACCTGACATGGTAAGTTTACGCATTTCACTCTTCGAAAGGATCTTGGCAGCTTTCAACTTGGGACTATTACAAATGGTATGGCTACGTACATCCTAGTACACATACTTCTGTGCATAAATACACGAATTCTGTTGGATATATACAGCATTGGAAGAGGAAAGGGCCACCCACTCCAGTTTTCACCCCTGGGAAGTCCCATGGACAGAGGAGCCTGGCGGGCTACAGTCCACAGGGTCGCAATGAGTCAGACATGACTGAGCATGCCCGCATATGCAGCGTAATCTTTGAAACTAGCGGAGCACCCGGCCATGATTTCCCCTTACAGCGCAAATCGAACCCAAGGTCCTTTCAGCGGACACGTTTCCCAGGTTGCCTGATTTTTCGTCGACTTCGCCTTTGCATTTGATATTTGCCTTCACTCTCTAAAGAGATCCACTTTGGACAGTGAAGATGTTTGTTATCCTAACAATACCTTACCTAACCTTCTGCACTTACGTTCCTGACTCTACCTGAAAACCTCCCAGCACCCGCTCTGCCTCAGACACACTGTTCTCCTCTCATTTCACAAGCACGTTACCCACTCTTTATGCCTCAACACCCATTGTGTATATCCATTTCTCAATTCTGGGAACAGCTGAAATCTTTTTGTCTCCACCTCTGAGGCCAGCTCCCCAGTGGACTCCAGGACTCATTATGACATTCTATGAAGCAGCAGTGATAAACTCCAATTAATCCCATTTATTCTGTAGGGTCAGGGATGGGACAGGAATAGCTGTACAAGCATACCCGGCCCTCATTGCTCCTTTACTTAAAAGTAAGACTGTTGTTGTTGTTCAGTTGCCAAGTCTGTCCGACTCTTTGCGACCCCAAGGACTGTAGCATGCCAGGCCTCCCTGTCCTTCACTGTCTCCTGAAGTTTGCTCAAACTCATGTCTGTTGAGTTGGTGATGCCATCCAACCATCTCATCCTCTTGGACTGTAGCATGCCAGGCCTCACTGTCCTACACTGTCTCTCGGAGTTTGCTGAAACTCATGTCCTTTGAGTTGGTGATGCCATCTAAGCATCTCCTCCTCTGCCGCCCCCTTCTGTTCCTGCCCTCAGTCTTTCCCAGCATCAGGGTCTTTTCCGATGAGTCATCTCTTCGAGTCAGGTGGCCAAAATGTTGGAGGAGGATTGCTCATCGCCAAAAGGCAGGCAGGGACTTGAATTTTCATGTCATCATAATTAGCATAAGGAGGGGAATTTGAATGTAGCAGAGGGCGCAAATGCAAAATCCACAGCATAGGAGACGCTCGCCTTCAGAAAGAGCCTTGAATTTATCTCCATTTTAATGTCTCTCCACATTTTAAAATATTAGTTGAAAATGGGGATTTGAGAGGATGGAGAAGCCAAAGTAAGCACTCAGCACACTGTTCTGCTAGAATTTTATTATCCTTGAGTTCGCAGGCGCCTCAGCTGCTGCCGCTGCCGCCCAGCGGCTGGTGAATCAGTGGTTGTGTCTGAAAAGGAGACAAATAGGATGGAAAACATATCCATTTCTCTGTCTGTGTGTGTATTTTAAAAGGCAGCACAGTTGCATCATGCACTTATGATAACAAAGTGGTTAGAAAAAAAAAAACCCTGGTTGAAATATTGAATTAACTTCATTTTTTTTAATGCCACCATGACACATTTTTTTTTCTTTTTTGTACACCAGACATTTATATTTTCATATTGTCATGGAGACTGAATGTGATTCAAATGATTCTGTGCACTGTTATGGAATAATTTGTCTTATGTGAAGTCATTTTTTTTTTTTTCAGTGATACACTCTGTGAATAGAACAGATTAAAGAAGCAGCTAGAAAGGGTATATTTATGCCATGTGACAAGTACATACACAAAGCTGGATGATGTCATAATGTGAGTAATTTAGAGGTCCTGGCACGCAGACGGGTGGTAAGCCGTAAGCGCCATTGGCTCTGTGGAGTGCAGCTGCCTTTGCCTGGGGAACTGTCTTATTTGTTTATTTTATTTTATTTTTTTTTAAGAAATATTGGGGCTGAGATAGGATTTGTTCTAATCGGGGCTTCCCAGGTGGCTCCATGGTAAAGAATCCACTTGCCAGTGCAGGAGACACTAGAGATGCGAGTTCGAGGCCTGAGTTGAGAAGATCCCCTGGAGAAGAAAATGACAACCCATTCCAGTATTCCTGCCTGGGAAATCCCACAGACAGAGGAGCCTGGTGGGCTACAGTCCATGTGGTCGCAAGAGAGTCAGACACGGACATGACTTAGCGACTAAGCACGCGTGGCTAAGGATTGCTAAACTTCTGGCTAGGTAAGAAATGAAGACACGCAAGCAAGTTCTTAATTTCCCCATGAGTAAATGTGGATTTTCTTATACAATGCGAATTTTCCTCTCTAAAGATGGAAAGGATGAAGAAGGTGAGGTGAGTGGTGCCTCTCGCCAGGGCCCCATGAAAGGCCTGTCTGCACTGTTGGAAGCCCCCTCCCATGTTTTGACCTCCCAGTTTACACTGGGGACAAGCAAGACGTTCCAGCTGCTGGTGGAAGCAGCAGATCGCACAACCCTAGTGTAGCCTGTCTAGGGAACACACTCCAATAGAAACTGAGATGAAAGCAGCAGAAAGCCTTGGTTTGCCTGAAACTATTCTTTTAGAAAGTAGTTTGTGTGTGTGTGTGTGTTTGTTTTAATTTTGGCATAATTTGAGATTCATAGAAGAGCTGAAAATATAACACAGAGGTATCCTGCCCAGTTTTATGTATGGTCATCATCTTACGTTACTGTGAAATTTGTCAAAATGAAGAAACGGATACTGGCATGTTACTATTAATTAAACTCAGACTTGACTTGGATTTCACCAGTTTTTCCATTTGTGGGCTCTTTCTGTCCCAGGATCTGATCCAAGATACCTCATTACATGCATTAACTCTTTGAAGTCTTTAAATGGGGGCAGGACGTGGGGCAGAGTGCAAAGCCCCCTGAACATGACTATTGGAACTAGGAAGCTTCTCTGAGGAGCTGGGTGACCTGAGGATATTCAACCCTGTGGAGCTTGCAGACTCCCTACAAGTTCATTCTCTGCAAAATGAGGACCAAGCATGCAGTATTTCAGGCAGGGAAGGACAGTGATGGGACACGGCCTGTCCTAGCCCAGCTGCTTTCCTTGGCCTGAAAGAGTCTGACCCACAAAGGCAACTCCAAAGACAAGACACTGCATACACCTTCCTGAGTGGCCCCACCTGCATCTGTCAAACTTGAATGGACTCTGACATTCAGCAAAGAATGAAAGAGAAAACTATCAATCTATCAAGCTTCAGAAAAAAGGATGCTGACGCATAGGAAAGCAAGGACTGATTATTCACAGGACTTCCCTGGCGGCTCGGTGGTAAAGAACCTGCCTGCCAGTGCAGGAGATATGGGTTCGATCCCTGGGTTGGGGAAGATCTGCCGGAGGACGAAGTGGCAACCCACTCCAGTATTCTTGCTTGGAGAATCCCATGGACAGAGGAGCCTGGTGGTCTAGAGTCCGTAGGGTCGCAAAGAGTTGGACACGACTTAGCCACTAAACAACACTCATTCACAAATCTTCAGACCTGAAGGCATCTGCCTTTGAGTTGAGACTCTCCAGTGACATGGAGGCCGAGAGAAAGGGAGGGGACTGTGCCTGGAGGAACGGCTGGCACATCAAACCTTCCAGCTGCTTGTGTCTCTCCGGGCACCCTTCCCCTCCACCCACCTCCCTGCCCCCTGCCTTTCCCCGGCTACCCACAGGCCCTGCTGCTGCCTTTTACAGGGTCCCTTCTCTCTCAGCAAGACACCAGTCCGGCAAGCTTGCAAAGGCCAAAACTGAGACTCACAAATATG
>SJYV01024872.1:0-15715 GCA_006410875.1 Neotragus pygmaeus | reverse complement strand
AAAAAAAATTCTGTTAGCACAGGGCTCAGGAGTGTTTATTTTTTTGCCAGCTGCAACATGCTACCCTCACAGGGGATCACCTAAAACCAGTTATGGTTTGGGTTGGAGGGGGACGTCAAACTTAAGCTGCGGGCTTGGCCTCTCTCAATGAATTACGACCTTGTCAAGAACCTATTTTTTTAAAATCAATGCAGGTTTTCTATCAAATCAAATACCTGCACACTAAATTATATTTTTGGTGCCAGGCTGGCTCTCCAATTTTTTTTTTTCCCATTTGCTAGTTTTTTCCAGCCTCCTCTCCCAACCCTCCCCCCTTCCCCTACCATGATACAGACAGTTTTTTGTCCATAAGAAGAAACTGAAAAGTAAGCCCTACACCGGGGGAGGGGGTACAGTTTGTTGTCTTATACCCTGTAATCTATCTCAGCGGCTTCAATGGCAAAGGTGCTTCTGGAAACTAAGAGTCAAAGCTGGAGAGAGGACGGTTGTCCCTTCGAGACACGCATCCAGTAGCTTTTGGGAGAAAAATATTTTTTTTCTTTTCCCTTTAAAATTTTTTTGGTGGTGGTGGACATAGGACGGGAGTTGGGAAGGCTCCTAATGCAAGTGTCGGGATGAAGAGTTAGAGTATCTTTTCAATTCGTTGTTGAGACACCCCTTCCCATCCGATGTGACTTGATAGATACAAGATGATTTTAGAGCATCAGAGAATTTTTCTTCATTCTGTTCTCCTTCCCTCCCTTCCTTCCTCTATCTCCTTCTTCTCTTTCTTCTTTCTGATCTTCAACTAAACTCTGATCTTCCGAAAAAGTTAGATCTCTCATTTTAGAAGTGGGTGTGTCTGCCAACTGGTAGCTTAGTGGAGACAATATTCGGGCGGGAACTCCTCCTAGTGGGGCCAGCAGAGGCCTGAAGTACTTCCTGAGGAATTATGGCAGGGGTCCTCTTTCAATACTGGGGATCTTTATGTATCGATATCCACTTAAGGCAAAGCCTTGGAGGCAGAACGCTCCATGCTTGCACCACAAGCGGGGTGGGAGTGGGGGGCCCTAGGGAGGGGGGGGCTTTCATGCCCGGAAGTCTTTATTTGGTGGTTTTTCAATTAAATGCCACATATACTTCAGGGCATATGTAAAGAATCCTCAAATGAATTGCAAATTGTTTTCAGTAGCAACTGGGATGGAGAAAACGCAGACAAGGAAATCCCAACCAGCTGCTTTTGAGTCTTCGGAACTCAAATCAAATATTTTCTGATTGGACTCTGGACATTTTTGATGGGCTGTTAGGCCGCCAACACTGTCTTCACCGCACACGTGAATGGCTGGTTTGGCAGAAATCTCTCATCCACCCCACCCCCTGTGGGCCTTTTTCAGCTGTAAGCTGCTGCTCTTCAGCATATCCTTTGCTGACGGAGGCATGCTTAAAAGTTTCCAGGTCAGGCAGTCTTGGTTATGAGTTGTTTTCCTCACTTGAGAATTTCATGGTAGAAAGACACACCCAGAATCATCTTGGATGGAGAAAAGAGAGGAAGATAACCATTCACAAACAAGTCAAAAGGCTAAGACACAGAGGCATGTCAGGTGAAAGTCATGGCATGCTGGGGCCTATTGGGAGCGGCAGATAGTCGTGATGCAAGTGGATAAATATTTCAGTAAACTCTTATTCTGCTAAAGTTCCTAGGCTAGTGGTCACAGGATGTGAATATCAATAGAAAGAACACAGTTCCTAATCAGAGAAAGCTCACAGTCTACAAGGAGAGGGAGGAACTTAAGCCACCGGTGATAACACACAAATGCTCTCAGAGAGGACAGGTTGCTTGCGAAATTTACCATCCATTCACTTTGTCCCAGTGGAACTGAAAGTGAAATTTGCTCAGATGTGTCCGACTCTTTGNTCGCCAAACTACAGGGGCACCTCTGGGTTTTCTGTCTCCCTCCCTTTTCTGACTCTTTTCTTACAAATATACACGTGTCTTCATAGAACGCCACAGTGGAAGGAAAACAGGCCTACAACTTTGAGACCTCAATGTGAACAACAACAAACAAAAAACTTGGAGCTTTTCTTTTCATTCAAGCACCACAGAAGTTCACATTTTTACACGCTCTAATTCTTCAGTTCCAAAACACCAAACTGATTGCACAGGGTCCCCATGGAAAGGCCCCCTCTCAGCAGGACAGCCACAGATTCCACCACGAAAGGGCAGCAAGGTGCCCTCCCCCCTTCTTTTCTGCCTGGGTGGCCACCAGGTTTTTCAAACCATGCACCCGACTCGGATTCTAGGGTGCAATTTGTGGACCCTTCCCTTTCCCATCCCAGCAGGTGATCAAGGGCCCGACAGCCTGCAAAGTGCCAGAAGCAGGGCTGGGCCGGCCGGCCAGAGGAAGGGTTATGAAGGCCCTGCCGGTGACATCACCAGGCAGGATCAATCCCTTGGGCTTCCAGCAGGCACCAGGCTTCTGGGGAAAACCGCACGGGTCTGAGCTTTATGCCAAGGGGGAAAGCAGTAGAGGCCTCGACCCCAAAGGCCAGGCCTTCCTGCCCTCGTCAGGGTAGGGGGCTCCCAGACTGTGCCGACAGACAGGGCGGAAAACGTGGCTCCCTGCTCCACCGAATCCCAGTTCCCTTACCAGTGGTCCACACCCGGCCACTCCGCTCACTGGGTGCCGATCCACGGGGAGCTCGGAGCCCAGGAAATGGCCGTTCCCAGCCACAATGGCCACCCCTGAGAGCACAACTGGGCCAGCCCGCCCGCGACGAGCTCCGGCTCAGGCTCCAGCCCCGGCTCCTGGGGCGCCCCCCGCCCCCGCACTGCCCCCGCGCTCCCGCTGCGCCCCGCCCCCACGCCCACTTCCAGGAGAGGCCCTAGGGCCTCGCTACTGCCGCCAGCTCAAACACAAGGACTAGCAAATCCACCCCACAGAGACAATCCAAGCTTTGCAATCAGCTGACCTGTCTAGGATTCAGGGATCCAACTATGACCACGGAAAGCAACCATGACCTGACCTAGGACGGCCATGATATTCTGGAGAAACCAGACAAAATTGGTTACAAGGGAACCTCTTTTTTCGTGGAAACCCTAAAGCTAGTCCTTTTGCATATCCAGTTAAAAACAATCAGCTTGCTACCAAGGCCTGCCTAGGGCAACGCTTGATGTTAACCCTTGCCACAGACTGGAACACCTTCCCTGGTGGTTCAGACAGTAAAGCATCTGCCTACAATACAGGAGACCGGGCTCAATCCCTGGCTTGGGGAGGTCTCCTGGAGAAGACAATGGCAACCCACTCCAATATCCTCTCCACCACCACCCGCCCCGCCCCCCTCAAAGAAATATTTCAAATCTCGGGCAGAAAACTAGAAGATCTCTCATCTGTCTGTCTGGATTTATGTATGTCTCAGTGTGAGTCTTCTCTCTGTTTGAGAATATCGCTGAACTTCTGAGTTCTTATTTCAATGGTCTCAAAACAAGGAAGCCCTTACAAAGCAAACAAACAGTTGGAAATACAAGGAAACCTTGACCTAAATGAATTTCAGGTTCACGGGAACTGGGAAATAGTCAACATTAAATATCTAGTATTTTTTCCCCCTACTCTACTCTAGATATGCTTAAGAGTCATGAACAGGAAGCACCAAACTTTCAAAGGGCCTAGGTGTATTAGAAGTTAAAAATTGCTCTATTTTTATATCTGTCACAAGCCTGTCAACAAAGAAAGGACCGCTGAAAACAACGACGACAAACTCCTCAACAATGTAAATGTGATATGAGCTTTGAGATAAACGATTACTAATCACGATCCTCTAAAATATCTGTCTGTAAGAGTCTCAACTGAAGGCAGAGGAGAAGGGGACACAGAGGAGGAGACGGTTGGATGGCATCACGGACTCAATGGACCTGAGTTTGAGCAAGCCCCTGGAGTTGGTGACGGGCGGGGAAGCCTGGCGTCCCACAGTCCACGGGCTCACAGAGAGTCAGACACGACCGAGCAACTGAGCGAACTCAACCAAAGCAAACCAAACCAAACACTAAAGTCTCTCCGACAAAGGACGTCAAAGTTATACCATGAACTTTAAAAAATTATACATTTAAACTGCGCAAAACCTTATTCCCAACACTTAAACACAAGCCACAGAAACATATTTACAAAATACTTCTTTGATAAAGGATTGGACTCCAACTCTATCAAGAAATCTGGAGCAAACAACCTCATTAAAAAATGTATACATCTGAACGCCTGGCCAAAGAAAAGATACCCATAGGAAATCAGCATTTCAAAAATACTCCACATCCTGTGTCACTAGGAAACGACACACGAAGACACCAGTGAAGTAGCACCGCACACCTGTCAGCTCCAGGAACCTCCACCAGAGGGCAGGGCCGGGGCTTCTCCGGGGGCTCCGTGGGAAAGAATCTGCCTGATGATGCAAGCTGGATCCCTTACCCAGGAAGATCCCACACGTCAGACAAACTGAGCTGGATGTTTCCACAGCGAAACCAGGCGCCCCTATGACCTGACCACGACGCGTCTAGCACTTACTAAACAGCTTTGAAAACGTGTCCAGACACAAAGTATCACACAAGTAGACATAGCAGCTCTACTCGTAACAGCGAAAACCTGGCAAATATCAGGATGTCTTCGGTAGATGACTGTGTCAGCAAACTGGGATACATCCAAAGTGAAGGGGAGCACACGCTACCCCAAAACATGCCTCTGCAGCAGGAGAATTCGTTGCACCTAATTAACTTTTATTTTTTTCAGAGGACACAGGATCATCTCTGGAACCCAAGTTCAAGACGGCTCTTCTCTGAGTCACATTTCAAAGAGAAATCACATTTCAAAGGAATCCTCCGCATATACCAGATAGAAGGATGGCAGTCTTGGGAAACTCTTTTTTTTTTTTTTTCCTCCTTAATAGGAAAAGCTAAGATGTAAATCTGCACAACAACCATACCCTTCCTTTCTTTTGGTTTTATTTTTTAAATATTTGTGTTTTGTTTTGTTTTAATTCGGCTGCGCCAGGTCAACCTTCGTTGAAGCAAGCCAGATTTTTAGCTACAGCATGCAGACTCGTCGTTGTGGCATGGGAGATCTAGTTCTTGGATCAGGGATTGAACCTGGGCCTCCTTCTTTGGGAGTGTCCAGTCTCAGCCACTGGACCACCAGGAAGCCCCTGTTTCATTTTTCAATGCAGACGGTATCGAAGGTGATATCTTGGGCCATTTCAGTCACTGACTCCGTTTCCTGAGTTTCTCCAAAGCACACACAAGGTGCCCATTATTCAACTGGCTTGCAAAACAAGGAAAGGTAATTCATCCTACAACCCTGTATGCTTACAAACATCTACGTGGTATATGGCATGTTATTTCTTTTTAATTGCTATGGGGGAAAAAAAGAATGCGGGATTCATACATGTGACCACAGGAATAAACATTCACACCATCTTTAGTCAAATAAATCCANCTACAACCCTGTATGCTTACAAACATCTACGTGGTATATGGCATGTTATTTCTTTTTAATTGCTATGGGGGAAAAAAAGAATGCGGGATTCATACATGTGACCACAGGAATAAACATTCACACCATCTTTAGTCAAATAAATCCATATAGAAAAGGCCACTCACATCCCAAATTCGCCATGTCTGCTCTCAATCCATCAAGTTTGTCCAAATCGCTGAACATCTCAGTAACACTTAAAAAAAAAAAAAAAGGACAAGGAAAAGGACGGGAAGAAAAGACATATTCATANGATAGATACAAGATGATTTTAGAGCATCAGAGAATTTTTCTTCATTCTGTTCTCCTTCCCTCCCTTCCTTCCTCTATCTCCTTCTTCTCTTTCTTCTTTCTGATCTTCAACTAAACTCTGATCTTCCGAAAAAGTTAGATCTCTCATTTTAGAAGTGGGTGTGTCTGCCAACTGGTAGCTTAGTGGAGACAATATTCGGGCGGGAACTCCTCCTAGTGGGGCCAGCAGAGGCCTGAAGTACTTCCTGAGGAATTATGGCAGGGGTCCTCTTTCAATACTGGGGATCTTTATGTATCGATATCCACTTAAGGCAAAGCCTTGGAGGCAGAACGCTCCATGCTTGCACCACAAGCGGGGTGGGAGTGGGGGGCCCTAGGGAGGGGGGGGCTTTCATGCCCGGAAGTCTTTATTTGGTGGTTTTTCAATTAAATGCCACATATACTTCAGGGCATATGTAAAGAATCCTCAAATGAATTGCAAATTGTTTTCAGTAGCAACTGGGATGGAGAAAACGCAGACAAGGAAATCCCAACCAGCTGCTTTTGAGTCTTCGGAACTCAAATCAAATATTTTCTGATTGGACTCTGGACATTTTTGATGGGCTGTTAGGCCGCCAACACTGTCTTCACCGCACACGTGAATGGCTGGTTTGGCAGAAATCTCTCATCCACCCCACCCCCTGTGGGCCTTTTTCAGCTGTAAGCTGCTGCTCTTCAGCATATCCTTTGCTGACGGAGGCATGCTTAAAAGTTTCCAGGTCAGGCAGTCTTGGTTATGAGTTGTTTTCCTCACTTGAGAATTTCATGGTAGAAAGACACACCCAGAATCATCTTGGATGGAGAAAAGAGAGGAAGATAACCATTCACAAACAAGTCAAAAGGCTAAGACACAGAGGCATGTCAGGTGAAAGTCATGGCATGCTGGGGCCTATTGGGAGCGGCAGATAGTCGTGATGCAAGTGGATAAATATTTCAGTAAACTCTTATTCTGCTAAAGTTCCTAGGCTAGTGGTCACAGGATGTGAATATCAATAGAAAGAACACAGTTCCTAATCAGAGAAAGCTCACAGTCTACAAGGAGAGGGAGGAACTTAAGCCACCGGTGATAACACACAAATGCTCTCAGAGAGGACAGGTTGCTTGCGAAATTTACCATCCATTCACTTTGTCCCAGTGGAACTGAAAGTGAAATTTGCTCAGATGTGTCCGACTCTTTGTGACCCCATGTTCTGTAGAGTCCATGGGATTCTCCAGGCCAGAATACTGGAGTGGGTAGCCATTGTCTTCTCCAGGGGATCTTCCCGGCCCAGGGATCGAACCCAGGTCTGCCACATTGTGGGTGGATTCTTTACCAGCTGAGCCACCAGGGAAGCCCAAGAATACTGGAGTGGGTAGCTTATCCCTTCTCCAGCAAATCTTCCTGACTCAGCAATCGAGCCAGGGGTCTCCTGCATTGCAGGCAGATTCTCTACCAACTGAGCTATCAGGGAAGCCCCAGATGAAACTGGTCTTGATCTCAGTTTCAAGGATGGGCCCTGACTGATCTAAGCTAATGAGTGGATTCCATCCTCCTGGTTTCAGTGACTGGATCAGAGATGGGGTTAATGTCTGCTTCTCAGGAATGAGAACAGTGTGTATGTATATGGACTAGAGCACAGGGCTGAGAGGAAGCAGTCTGGGGTTTGCTTCACATAAAGTCAGGGGCTAATAACCCAAGAAACTAAAAAGAGTAAATAATGTCTGTGAAGCTCTTAGCTCAGATCTAGACAGTCGGTAAAGAGATGAATGAATATTAGCCTGGAATACAGATATAAATTTAATAACCGTTAGCAGGACTGGGAAATCTCCAAGGGGGATGTTTCATGGGGAGGACAAAGTGAAAAAATTGAAAGTAACTCTTAGGGATTTAGAGGGTTGTTGTTTTCAGTGTTGTTTTTGTTTTTATTAGGTTAATTGAATCATGTTCTACCCAGGCAACTTATGGTAGATAAAACACAAGTGAACATTCACCCCATAAATCCAGCAAAGTCTTTAGCTAATAAAAGCGGGCATTGTAACCAGAGTCTCATTTCTTTAGTGTTGACACTGGACCCTGAATTCCTCACTTTATGGTTCTTGCCTGGAGTCATCCTCACTCTGGGGTTCTAAGCATGAAGCTTCCAAGAAGCACTGCTTGGACTAAGTCATTTTCATCATCTTGTCCGTTCTTAGGATTCCTAAGTCTGGTAATCCTAGGAAGGAACAATATCTCTTCAGAAGCTAACTATGGGAGAAGACTAGCAAGATCTGGTTTGATGAGATCAAACCAGTCATTCCTAAAGGAAATCAGTCCTGAATATTCACTGGAAGGACTGATGATGAAGCTGAAGCTGAAGCTCCAATACTCTGGCCACCTGATGCGAAGAACTGGCTCATTGGAAAAGACCCTGATGCTGGGAAAGGATGAGGGCAGGAGGAAAAGGGGACGACAGAGGATAAAATGGTTTGATGGCATCACTGACTCCGTGGACATGATCTTGAGTAAACTCTGGGAGACAGTGGAGGCCAGGGAAGCCTGGCATGCTGCAGTCCACGGGGCCGCAAAGAGTCAGACCTGACTGAGTGACTGAGCGACAGGTGGGAGAAGACAGTGTCCTGGTTAAAGCCTGTCCCCTGGGATTTCAAACCCTTGTAAATCATGGGGACACAAGCAGATGCCGCTGCTCACTGTAACTGAAAGAATAACTCAATTCTGCTCATAATCATCCACATTTCATTTCCACTTGGGAGTCAGTGCTTTTGAACTACAGTGCATCACCCAGTCATATGTTATTTCCATTCTGAGACTTTTATTGAAAAGAAAAAAAAAAAAACAAAAAACGTATTGCTGGCTGCTTGGCACCAAAGAGCAAGGCGGTGAAGATAAACTTAATTGTATTATAATCATTATTAAATAAAGATTCAGGAAAACAGCACGGGTATCTTTGTGACAGAAATTATAAGAAATTTATGTAAATAACCATGTAGATTTTATACAGCCCTTAGGCTGCAGCAAGTATTCCAAGTCCCCAGAGCCCCTTTGGAAACGTGGTTTGCTTGCATATTTTCCCTTTTTCAGGATTTACCAGCCCTGTTGCTGTTCAGTTGCTAAGTCAGGCCCGACTCTCTGTGGCCCTACAGGCTGCGGCTCACCAGGCTCCTCTGTCCTCCACCGTCCCTGGAGTTTACTTTAATTCATGTCCACTGAGTTGGAGATGCTCTCTAACCACCTCATCTTCAGTCTTGGGGTTCTTATTAAACTGAGCCTGAATTGAAGAAAAGTGTTTTCAAGATGAGAAGCTGGTTTTAATCATCAAAACCTTTGTTTACAACAGGATGCTCTTTCCTCCCAAGAACTTAGCTTTTAAATTTCAAGGTTACAGTTTCGTCTTTATTGCAGTGTCTAATCAGGGCATGTTTTCCTCCTGTCTCTGGTAGCTAAAGCGTTTTATTTCCTGTTCACGAAGCAGTATGTCTGCATGGACAGCACAAGGTCTGAAGTCAGGGGTTCGAGTCCGAGCCCCTCTGCTCTTCTCTGTTTTCAGCGTGAAGCAACTTGCTTTATGTCTCCAGCCCTCAGTGTCTCTCTGTAAAATGTGAATTAGACATGCATTATCCCGGCCTCAAAAAGCTGTGATAAACACCAGATGAACAAATGCCCAGGAAGATGAACCGCAGTTTAGAGCAAGTGCCTGGCACTTGGTTTAAAGGTAGAACCATAAGAAATCAGGACCAAAGAGCAGGCTAGAGGGGGAACCAGTTAAACTGTGTAATGCGGCAAGTGCTTGGGTGGCAGAAAGGAGGGAGTTCAGGAAAGTACAGAACGAGGACATCAGGTGCTTCCCTAGTAGCTCCAGGATAAAGAATCTGCCCGTCAGTGAAGGAGATGCAGGAGATGTGAGTCAGTCCCTGGGTCGGGAAGATCCCCTGGAGAAGGAAATGGCAATCCACTTCAGTATTTTTGCCTGAGAAATTCCATGGACATAGGAGTCTGGTGGGTTACAGTCCATGGGGTGGCAGAGTGGGACACAACTGAGAAACTCAGCTTACACACACACACACACACACACACACACACACACACACACACACACACACACAGGACATCAAAAGCCCAGTGGGACACACAGGGGAAACAGAGAAGGCCACACGGAGCTGGAGTCAGAAGCTTCCCCCCGCCACCTCGTCACCTCTTCAGAAACGAGATGCCGGTAATCAGTAATGGGTGACTTCACTGCCTGATTTTTCTACCATAAAACCCAAGTTGCTTCCTTAATTGCTACCAGACAGACTGCCTACCCTGGCTAAATCTCCCCGGCCTCACCCACCTACCAGTTAGGCACTCGGCACCCAGTTCTGGGCAATGCAGAAGATGTCTTAAGTGCAGGGAGGTTGCCAAGGTCCAATTTGAAGTCCTAATCAAAAAAGGCCATATTTTTTCTCTCTTTTGTAAAAACACACTTGTGTCCTTGATTCTCTTGCCGTTTTACATTAGAGTGTGGATTTTTAGCATCCAGAAGCTATTTGACTTAAAGACATCTGTGACTTTAGGTTACTTTCCACATTCAGACTGACGTTGCTGACTATTACATATACTTCACTTGGACTGGCCTCCAAAATGAGAGGTGACTCTGGAGATAACATATTCCTATGAAAATGGGGCAGTAGGCAACACGCTCATCTGTACAAATGCAGTTGTTGAGACATTTCATATTTAAAATTACTATAAATTATCTGGTTGCCTATTATATAGTGGTATTTATTTGCAATAAGCTCCAATACTTTGGCCACCTGATGCGAGGAGTCAAGTCATTGGAAAAGACCCTGACACTGGGAAAGATTGAGGACAGGAGGACAAGGGGGCAGCAGAAGATGAGATGGTTGGATGGCATCACTGACTCAGTGGAATGAGTTTGAGCAAACTCCTGGAGATGGTGAAGGAAAGGGAAGCCTGGCGTGCTGCAGTCCACGGGGTCGCAAAAAGTCAGACACAACTGAGCAACTGAATAACAACAAAATTTGCAAGAATACAGAATCGTCAGATCATTGCTGTTCCTCCACTCCATCTGCTCCATGAGTTGCTTTTATAAAATACACAGAGGGGAAAAAGAAGAAAAACAAAAACACCTCTCCCCACCCAAGTTGTGAGGGTTATTGCTTTACTTTACCTGTTACTAATATCAACTTAACAGAAATTTTTGTCTGCTTAAAAAAAAAAAAGTGGCCTGTATGGATCTATTCAATGTATTATTTATAGTGTTATGGCCAGATCACTATTAAATAAAAATGCAAAAACCTCCTATAAAAATGCCTTGTTTTAAATAAAAACGACTCATTTCTCCCCAGTTTAGACCAGCTCTTATCTGCCTGTATAACTACCAAACTTTGAAGGCATCTTTGACACTAATCAGTAGACCAGCCTCCAACATGCATCTTAGTGGGGTGTCTCACATCCACTCTTGCAACTGCAGAGAGACTTTTTTTTCACTGTCTGGCTAATTAACTGATACGACACGAATCCTCTGCACATCTGGTCCTAAATGCATGTTTGCTCGTGTGGGCTCCCTAGTGAGGAAGTATGGCCCAACAGCAGTGTGGACTGTGCTTGATTTCGC
Organism: Neotragus pygmaeus; assembly: GCA_006410875.1. Classification (NCBI taxonomy): domain Eukaryota; kingdom Metazoa; phylum Chordata; class Mammalia; order Artiodactyla; family Bovidae; genus Neotragus; species Neotragus pygmaeus. The sequence goes on along the minus strand of SJYV01024872.1, from coordinate 4,338 downwards.
TTTAAAATCTTCACTCTCTGGGATGAAAACCTTGAGATAAAACATCTGGATTTCAATGGCATCCCCGGGGACTGAGAGTTATAGTTCTATAGAATACATATTGCACATAATATAGGCTTGTTATTTCTACATTAGCACTGCTCCAGCCAGCGCCCGCCGTTAGCCTGTCAGTCTCCTCACACATCATTAATAAACAGGTAATTTCATAACTGATTTCCACCTAGTGTCATGTTGAAAACCACCTGGGTTTTCGTTTTCCCTCGCACGAAAGGGACAGGCTGGAGGGACAGGCCCTTATTATGAAACTGGGACTAATTTCATTGAATAATGGATCGAATCGGTGAAAACAAATGCATTCACAGGAGGATGAAAGAAATTTCCAGGGCAAAGGACACCCCTCCAAACGAGTCTGTTCCCTGCCCGCCTCGAACCAAATGTTCACGTTAGGAATTATTCCAAAACCATGACCACTCCTTCGAGGAAGTTTAAAAAAAATCACCACGGAAACAACTCTTTGGGGGGAAATCTATACTTTTAAAATTGTGACTTGGGAAATTAGGTCTATGACATGCTTATGCATTCACTGAATTTTAAATTAATACTGCATGTGTTATGCCGGTAAAGATTAAAAACACACTCACCAAGGTAGGCCGTTGTCGGAGTTGGCCTACATTATCTGCCTAAATGTGCAGGGATGGATAATATGGTGAAAGGTCATCGGAACTGACCGCTGCAGTCTAATCCACACCTTGGCCTCTGCCGGGCACTGTTGTTTGGTTTTGGTTTTGGAATTTTGAGGTATTCCTCCTCCTCAGCACCATTCCTACTACCCCGGGAAGCAGCTGGGAATCACAACCGCCTGCTTTCACCTCGGAAGGAGGTCTATCTAGGAGCTTCTGTGGCACCCCTCAGTCTTGTGATATGTTGCTACAGGAATTTCTGACTTTCTTCACGGACAAGGGCTAATAATTTCATATCATGATCTCTGACTTCTGCTCATGTGACATCTCAGTCACAACGTGGAACCATGAGAATGTATTGTTAAGGAATTTACTAAGGGCAGCCGGTGGTATTCAACAGACAGATGGGAGGAAAGAAAGAAAAGCTCTATGCCGTCTGTTTCTCTCTGACCTTCCCTTCCATTGTCAACCCCATAATGATCTGCTTTCCTTCTTCCCAGCGACTATTTTAAAGAACAGATTACAAAATCTACACTTAGCGATTCAGGAAGAATCCTGAGTACGAACTGGGAGGTGAAGAAAATCTGACCCCAGAATTTCCTTAGTTTTGTGTTTTTACAATCATATTTGCAAGAAATGATTCAGTTTATATGTAAACACTGAATCTCACTGGTCATTCAATACTATACAGTGCATGCAGGGAAAGATTTCAACATAGCTATTATTTCTAGTCTAAAGTAGGAAAAAACAAAACCACCAGAGAAATGATAATTATCTAGAGCCAGTAACTGCCTATGTTCTGTGGCAGAAGTCATGGAGGAATCAAGATGAGAAGCTGGATGCTTCCAACATTCAGGAAAAGCAGGATTACACCAACCCATAGAACTATCCGTCTGAACTAATAGTCTGAACTCCTCCTCCTCTTTATCAGCTCACACTTGTAATCTATTAAAATGCTTTATTGAACCACAGTTCCCCACAGTTCTTTATAGGTGCTCTTTATAAGTCAAAACAACATAAGCTGTTAAATGACAAACTATTGAAAGCAAGCAGGATTCCAGACGCTTACAAGAGTCACTTAAGTATGCACGGAGTGTCGTTGATTCTGCACCCTAGACCAGGACACAACTCTCAATGTCTGGACACGTTTTTAGTTGCCATAAACGAGTGGGGGCGTGGGCGAAGATGCTGCTAGGGCTGGGGAGCAGAGATGCCATAAACATCCTAAGTGCGCATGACCGCTCCGCACCTCCCCACAACAAAGTCATCTAGCTCTGAATATCAGCAGCGCCAAGAAAGAGAAACCCTGGTACAGACATTTGCTAGAAACACTGATAAAGCTACCAGCTTATGAGCGCCTGACAACCAGAGAGGTTTCTATGGGGCATGTATATTTCATGCAAGCTCCAGGTTGTTCCATTCCTAAAGCAAAATGTTACGCTCTCCAAACTCTCCAGGGAAGCTAGAAGCATAAAGCTTTGGGTGAAATGTAAATTTCTTAAAATATTTATCCATCCATAAGTGGCTACATTTTTGACATTATTATAGGGTTTCTCAGTGTTCCATTTTATTAAAAAATATTTATTTGGTTTCTAAGATTACTGCTTTTCTGACCACAGAAAATTCAATTACTGAAAACTGCAGCTATCAAATTGGTTGAAAATAAATAGCCTTTTATCCAAAGCTGGCAAAGGCTGGTTTGCTTTTAATATGTAGCCATTTAAAAAAAAATAAAAATAAGAAAACATTTCCATTGCAAGCTGATGGACTGCAGAGTCAGAAGCCAAACAGCCTTTTGCATCATCGGGTTTTATTTAAAATAGGATGAGAGAAGAGCAGTGGTGGCTTAAAAAAAAAAAAAAAGAAAGAAAGAAAAAGTGATCAGAGAAGCAATTTACCATTATTTTTCCTCTTTTGTTTTACAAGACAGAAGAAATGTGAGCCTTTTTGCCAGTGGAAATCACTTTCTCCTGCTTTCTCTCTGTCTCGGTTTGAAATGTTTAGTAATATGCAGGAAATGTGGTAAGTGAGAGCTACAAACGTGGGCTTCCAATATCAAGCCTAATTATGTGTCAGGCAACCGGCATGGCAGCAGCACTGCCGGGGAACCACAAAGGAGCCTGCGCTGAGGCCTAGATCTCTCTCTCATTTGCTTCTCATTTGCATTATAATCTCCTCCACATTTTATTTTTTCATTTCTAAAAAAAGAACACTTGTCCACGTTGCCCCAGTGAAAACCAGTCAACCGACAAGCAGAAGTAACCGAAAAGTAGGTAGACCCCATGATGTGAACCAAAGCGCAGGGGTGACCCCCCCGTGGGTCCTAGAAAACGATGCTTCCATCTTGGAATTTCGGCTCTCGCGCCACTGAACACACATCCGGGCTTTGTCTCAGCTGAGTGGGACTGCTCTGCACGAGTGGCGCTCTCACATTGTTTGCTGCTGTTGCTCAGCCACTTCAGTTGTGTCTGACCCTGTGGGACCCCACGGACTGTAGCCCGCCAAGCTCCTATGTTCATGGGATTTTCCAGGCAAGAATACTGGACTGGCTTGCCATTCCCTTCTCCAGGGGAATCTTCTCCACCCAGGGATGGAACCCGTGTCTCCTGCATTGGCGGGTGGGCTCTTTACCGCTGAGCCACCCCCTGGAAAGCAGATGAGTTAAATATCACTGGGAATTTGATGCTACTGGGAAAATCAATAGGCTTATGTCAGTGATTCAGGGTATCCCTTGTCCCCTTCAGAACAATTTTTGGAGGGTGCCTGAGGTTGCCTGTTGGAAGCAGCTGTTGACAGATACAGATGAGGAGACCTAGGCTTGACTGCTGTTCTGCTCTTATCAGCTGGGTGTTCTTCAACACGTGGTTGCTTCTCACTGGGTCACAGTTCCTTCATCTGCAAAGTGAAGTGGTCAGAAGAAAGTGCCTGAGGCTATTCTTACTTTTACAGCCCTTTGTCTGGATAGGCTTGGGCTGGGTCCACCCAGTACAGTATGAGGTCTGGGCTAAAGACAGGGTGCCAGTGGAAGGGGGATCCCTGGTTCAAACGTGACGGTCTGCTTTTGTGCAAAGGTTACTTCCCATGGGGGCGATAACGTGAGAATCTCCCTTGCCCATCGATTTTCACAAGAAGTGATGGGGGATGCTTGTCAGACTGGGAGACTGAGCGTGCCTTTGTGCCTGAGAGTCCCGCACGGTGTGGGCTTGAATGGGATCGGGGCCCCCATATGCTTTACAGTCTCTCACTGCCCCTCTGTCTGTCTCTGTCTCTCTGTGTCTCTCCCTCCCGGTATCTTTCTGTTTCTCTCTCTCTCTCTCTCCTTGTCAGCCTCTGTTTCGGTCTCTCTGCGCTTCTCCTTGTCTTTCTCCCTCTCCCTCTCTCTTTCCGTCTCTCTGTCTCTCACTCTCCTTGCCTCTGTCTCTCTGACTCCCTTTCTCTCTCTCTCTCTCTCTCACACTCACACCCCGTCATGAAATGCCTCTTCTCAGAACGTGGGAGGGGATTGGCAAAGAAAGCTTAACCACGCTAAGTGTGTGGTGTCCGTGACGAAGCACACGATCCCAGAGCCACCGCTGTGCAGTGGTCAGAAGCGGGGCTGAGCCGGGGAAGGCTGACTTCACGAGGAGGGAGATCCCTAAAGGAGGAAAAAGGAAACAAC
>SJYV01024871.1:0-20554 GCA_006410875.1 Neotragus pygmaeus | reverse complement strand
ACCAGGCTCCCCCGTCCCTGGGATTCTCCAGGCAAGAACACTGGAGTGGGTTGCCATTTCCTTCTCCAATGCATAAAAGTGAAAAGTGAAAGTGAAGTCCCTCAGTCATGTCCAACTCGTAGCGACCCCATGGACTGCAGCCTACCAGGCTCCTCCGTCCACGGGATTTTCCAAGCAAGAGTACTGGAGTGGGGTGCCATTGTCTTCTCCATAAACAGCACCTGCTGCTGCTGCTAAGTCGCTTCAGTCGTGTCCAACTCTGTGCGACCCCATAGACGGCAGCCCACCAGTACATAAATAACCATTCCCTTCAGTTACTATGTGAAGCACATACTCAAAGGCTAGGGAGTAACATTCCACCTCCTTGAAGGAGAGAAATGTATGCATAAACTATCTGGAGTTCTTCTGTATGAGATAAATAATTGGGGGGTGGGAATACCTTTTTATTCAATCATTTAATCAGTGTGGATGGAGGGATACTCACTTTACACTTCAGATTATAAATTTATCCAGTTTTGGTGTCTGGATGCTCTTTCAGATTGTTTCCTATATTTTTTTTTTGCCAAGCCCCGTTCGTTGGCTTTTGAGTATGTTTACTTACTTTCTGGCTCTACAAAATGTTCCAGGTTCATCTTGCACATTCCCTGCTCCAGTCCTAGAATCAGCCATTTTCTAAGAAGCTTCATTCTTGTTATTGGAGAATTGTATAAGAAATCAAGATCTGAGTGCTAGGTGTGCACAGTGCTAACGGGGTGTCACTGCTTCTAGGTTCTTTTATCAATAGAAGATAGAAATAAATGTCTATCTAGGAAATAAATGTCTCTATTTCTGGCCATGTATATTTACATATCTATAATTGTTTCTGTATCCATATCTACATTAACTTAAACATGAGTTCATCCTGACTTCTCTAATCCTAATCTAGTAACACATGGTTTGTTCCAGCCTTCCCCTTGCCATGGTTATCTGTAACCTCACTCACCAAAAGTGAGAAACCTGGTTCCCACAATTCACCATCCATTTACTTATTTAATATGGGTGTACATGTATAATAGTTTCCGATTTGTTAGCTCACACACACCTGAATTTTTAAAAATCATTATATAAGTTTTGGGTGTATCTCCTGAATTTTTGTCCTCTTTTTTTAGCCATTCCTTCCAAAAGTCTTATTAGAAGAATCCTCATTTTAGATGTGTGCGTTCAAAGATCTTTCATCTAAATCTCTTTCTGTACCTTCTACCAGGGTGATCTTTCATATCCATGCAGTCTTGTACTGTAACACTCAGGAAGCTGTAAGAGCATTTTTTATTATGAGGCTTTAACACTGCTAAGATGAGGCTATAAAGAAATCTGATATATAAGAAATGCCCACAAGACTTTGGTTGCATAGCAATCAATCCCTTTTAAAAGATATCCTCTATTTAAAACATTCTTTTTTTTTTCCTACTTCAAGACATTTCTCAGTCCTTCCTTTTCCCTACCAGTGATGAAGTGACCTGCAAAGGTCCTGTACATCCAAATCTAAGCACACACGGACTCTGGACTTTTAACATTTCAAAAGTACTGAACAAAGTAAAAGGAAAGTGTAAAGTAACCTGAGACAATGATTGGAATGTGGCTGCATGTTGTTAGGTTTAATTTGCATAGAGATGATAAACTAGTCGGAAGTAGCTGCTGCTGCCGCCAAGTCGCTTCAGTTGTGTCCGACTCTGTGCAACTCCATAGACGGCACCCACTAGGCTCCTGCGTCCCTGGGACTCTCCAGGAAAGAACACTGGAGTGGGTTGCCATTTCCTTCTCCAATGCATGAAAGTGAAAAGTGAAAGTGAAGTTGCTCAGTCGTGTCCAACTCTTTGCCTGGTAGGCTTCAGTCCATGGGATTCTCCAGGCAAGAGTACTAGAGTGGGGTGCCATCGCCTTCGAGGAAGTAGCTATGTGAAAACAAAAACTGGATTAGGAATAGTGGGCCTCAGTAGGGAAAAGAAATCACTAAGTCACCTGAGAGACAAAATGGACAAAAGCCAAAAATCTGAAACACAGACCCTGCACCGTATTACTACAGCAGGATAAAGAACAGGTTTTCCTGCTCATCAGATGAGTCCTTAACTCCCAAAATAAATAACTCTGATCAGCCAGAAATTTCAGTGTTAGTCACAATAAAGATTCTCACGACAATGTCATTACATAAATAAATGGCAAGGTGAATGTAATTATTAAAACAATTATCCTTCTCTAGCTCTTAATGGTGAGCACATTGATCATTTTTGTTTCAATCAAAACTGTATTAAATACCTTTTGTCCAAAACTTCTTCAGATAGTTCTGCTGACCACTAGAAGACTCACAAATGAGGCACTAGAAAAATAAGCTATTGTTAATTCTAAAACGGAAAATCTTTGGTTGCAACTCTAATGAATTTTGCAATCTTTAGTGAGAATTATTAAATAAACTATCGAATAAAATTATATTTCTAAGAAGTAGTAGAGAAATTCTTAGTTTGTGTTGAATTACACTGAGGACTAAAAAATGAAAATCTGAGAAATCTAAAACAATTTAAAACTATATAAAATATGCTATTTTACCACTAGCTAAATAATCTAAGAGTTTGTTGTATCATTATCCTAAATATGGCTGATTTTTTCAAAAAATTAGCAAATAATTTTTATAGCATAATGATAAAATATTAGGTAGGTAAATTAGGAAATTTAGTATTATCCAATATTCATTGGAAGGACTTGTGCTAAAGGTGAAGCTCCAATACTTTGGCCACCTGATGTGAAGAGCTGACTCACTGGAAAAGACCCCGATGCTGGGAAAGACTGAAGGCAAGAGAAGAGGGCCGCAGAGGAGGGAGAGATAGATAGCATCACTGACTCAATGGACATGAACTTGAGCAAAATCCAGGAGAGAGTGGAGGACAAGGGAGCTGGGCATGTTGCAGTCCACGATGTCACAAAGAGTTGGACACGACTTAGCTACTGAACAACAACAAAAGAGAACATGTATCTGATACTTATCTTGTAAATATCTCTGTAGAGAAAAAAGATTAGAAAGTTAAGTGGTAAATGTACTTCCAGGCAGAAGAGAAGCTAACTATAAAACCTCCACCCCAGAAAATGGTCATGTATGGATGTGAGAGTTGGACTGTGAAGAAGGCTGAGCACCGAAGAATTGATGCTTTTGAACTGTGGTGTTGGAGNAGACATTACTTTGCCGACTAAGGTCCGTCTAGTCAAGGCTATGGTTTTTCCTGTGGTCATGTATGGATGTGAGAGTTGGACTGTGAAGAAAGCTGAGCACCAAAGAATTGATGCTTTTGAACTGTGGTGTTGGAGAAGACTCTTGAGAGTGCCTTGGACTGCAAGGACATCCAACCAGTCCATTCTGAAGGAGATCAGCCCTGGGATTTCTTTGGAAGGAATGATGCTGAAGCTGAAACTCCAGTACTTTGGCCACCTCATGCGAAGAGTTGACTCACTGGAAAAGACTCTGATGCTGGGAGGGATTGGGGGCAGGAGGAGAAGGGGACGACCGAGGATGAGATGGCTGGATGGCATCACGGACTCGATGGACGCGAGTCTGAGTGAACTCCGAGAGATGGTGATGAACAGGGAGGCCTGGCGTGCTGCAATTCATGGGGTCGCAAAGAGTCAGACACGACTGAGCAACTGAACTGAACTGAATTTACTATTAATATATCTATAATCATTTTTCTGAATATATTCACTTGTGAGCTATTGGAGAAAATCAGACAAACCGTTTATTGCCACATAATATTGATCACATGACATGTTTAACACTGGGCACTAAATATAAAACTAGACAGCATATTAAAAAGCAGAGATAAACTTTGCCAACAAAGGTCTATCTAGTCAAGGCTGTGGTTTTTCCAGTGGTCATGTATGGTTGTGAGAGTTGGACTATAAAGAAAGCTGAGCGCCGAAGAATTGATGCTTTTGAACTGTGGTGTTGAAGACTCTTGAGAGTCCCTTGGACTGCAAGGAGACCCAACCAGTCCATCCTAAAGGAGATCAGTCCTGGGTGTTCATCAGAGGGACTGATGTTGAAACTGAAACTCCGGTACTTTGGCCACCTGATGCAAAGAGCTGACTCATTTGAAAAGACCCTAATGCTGGGAAAGATTGAGGGCAGGAGGAGAAGGGAACAACAGAGGATGAGATGGTTGGATGGCATCACTGACTCAATGTACATGGGTTTGGGTGGACTCTGGAAGTTGGTGATGGACAGGGAGGCCTGGTGTACTACAGTTCATGGGTTCGCAAAGAGTCAGACACAACTGAGAGACTGAACTGAACTGAAATATAAAACTGTTACAACTTTTTAAAACTCAGCATGAGCAGATACTTATTTACAGGTTGTGTCTGATCATCCTTATTTAAAAGCTATTTCAGATAAAATAGCAGGGCTTCCCTGGTAGATCAGAGGGTAAAGCATCTGCCTGCAGTGCGGGAGACCCAGGTTCAATCCCTGAGTCGGGAAGATTCCTTGGAGAAGGCAATGGCAACCCACTCCAGTATTCTTGCCTGGAGAATCCCGTGGATGGAGGAGCCTGGTAGGCTACGGTCCACAGTGTCGCACAGAGTAGGACACGACTGAGCAACTTCACTTTTCTTTCTTTCTTTTCTTTCTCAGGTAAAATATTTCTACACAGCCAGGATTTTGATTTGGTGTTACTTCTGATACAAGTAATCTAGATATCTGTGGGCATATCATTTTTTATAAATTATTTTGGAGTTAGATGTTAGTTTTGGTGTATTAATGAGTTTGGCCTCTTTTTTATGTCTTTAAATTTTTAATATAACTTACAAACAAATCTAAGCTTTAAATCTCCATGTTGAAATTCAGTCATATTCTCGAGATACTTGTCTTTAACCTACTAAAATAACTCAATTTTTCTAGTAAATTTTTATTGATTGAATTTTCTTAAATATTTTGGTTCATTTTACGAAAGGTTATTGTTTAAAAACAAATCTCTTAAAGAGATATTTACACATTCATATTTATTGCAGCATTATTCGTAATAGTCAAAAGTAACAGCCCAGATTCCATTAATAGATGCCTGGATAAAGAAAATGTGGTATATACGTAGAGTGGAATATTATGAAGCCTTAAGAAGAAGGAAATCTTGTCACATGCTACAACATGCGTGAACTTTAAGGATATTGTGCCAAGCAAAATAAGCCAGTCACAAAGGACCAGTACTGTATGCCACCCATATGGGGTATCCAATGTAGTCATAGAAATAGAAGGTAGAAAGTGTCAGTTGGCAAGTCCTAGGGGGAGAAAGGAGAAAGAATTAGTATTTAATGGGTATAGAGTTCAAAATGAGAAAGTTCTAGTGATCTGTTGCAAAACAGAGCAGATACACTTAACACCACTGAACTTTACACTTAAAAATAGTGAGGTGAGGTGAGGTGAAGTGAGGTGAAGTCGCTCAGTCGTGTCTGACTCTTTGCGACCCCATGGACTGTAATCTACTAGGCGTCTCCATCCATGGGATTCTCCAGGCAAGAATACTGGAATGGATTGCCATTTCCTTCTCCAGGGGATCTTCCTGACCCAGGGATCGAACCTGGGTCTCCTACATTGGAGGCAGACGCTTTAACCTCTGAGCCACCAGGGAAGCCCCTAAAAATAGTGAAGATGTAAAGTTTATTTTTTTTAACCACAATAAAAAAAATTAGCGACCAGATTGAGAAGTTTAAATGTAAAATGTAGCTTGGATTTCAGAGACTTAATACAAAAAAAGAATGCGAAATTAATGACTTTTATATTGTTTTATTTATTCATTGCACTCAAAAGCAATTAGGCCATTTGTTGGTATTTAGGAGAGCATTTCTTTAAATAAGAGAAAGTACTCTGAACAGAAAAATCTCACCCTTTTATGAAAACGTGAGACCAAATTCTCAATCATCTGTATACTGCTTAATCACGAACAAGAGCAAGAATTCAAGTTACATAAATTAAACCAAACTGCCTTGTTACAAAAGAAATGAAAGCTCAGGTTGCCCTTGGCTCCAGAGTCCTTATTTTCACACTAACAGTGTTTTGCGTGAAAGTGAAAAGGTGTTAAAGTTGCTCAGTCAGTCAGTTCAGTCGCTCAGTCATGTCCAATTCTTTGGTACCCCATGGACTGCAGCACACCAGGCCTCCCTGTCCCTCACCATCTCCTAAAGTTTGCTCAAGATCGTGTCCATTGCATCTGTGACGCCATCTAGCCTTCTCATCCTCTGATGCCCTCTTCTTCTTCTGCCCTCAGTCTTTCCCAGCATCAGGTACATTTCCAATGAGTCAGCTGTTCGCATCAGGTGACCAAAATACTGGAGCTTCAGCTTCAGCATCTGTCCTTCCAACGAGTATTCAAGGTTGATTTCCCATAAGATTGACTGGTTTGATCTTCTTGCTGTCCAAGGGACTTTCAGGAGTCATCTCTGGCACCATAGTTCGAAGGCATCAATTCTTTGGTGCTCTGCCTTCTTTATGGTCAAGCTCTCACAATTACATGTGACCACTGGGAAGACCATAGCCTTGACTATACGGACCTCGTCAGCAGAGTAATTTCTCTGTTTTCAACACACTGTCTAGGTTTGTTACAGCTTTCCTGCCAAGAGGCAATCATCTTCTGATTTCATGACTGCAGTCACCATTTGCATTGATTTTAGAGCCCAAGAAGAGGAAATCTGTCCCTACTTCCTTTCCCTTCTATTTGCTATGAAGTAATGGGGCCAGATGCCATGGTCTTAGATTTTTAATACTTAGTTTTAAGCTGGTTCTTTCACTCTCCTCCTTCACCCTCAAGAGGCTCTTTAGTTCATCTTTACTTTCAGCCATTAGAGTGGTATCATCCGTATATCTGAGGTTATTGGTGTTTCTCCCACCTATCTTGATTCCAGCTTGAAATTTATCCTGCCTCGCATTTTTCATGATGTGCTCATCGTGTAGGTTAAACGAACAGGGTGATAGCAGACAGCCCTGTTGTACTCCTTTCTCAGTCTTGAACCAATAAGTTGTTCTATATGGTGTTCTAACTGTTGCTTCTTGATCCGCATACATGTTTCTTGGGAGTCAGGTCAGACGGTCTGGTATTCCCATCTGTTTAAGAACTTTCCACAGTTTATTTTGATTCACACAGTCAGAGGCTTTAATGTAGTCAATAAAACGGAGGTAGATATTTTCTGAAATTCCCTAGCTTTCTCTGTGATTCAGCAAATATTGGCAATTTGATCTCTGGTTCCTCTTCCTTTTTTAAACCCAGCTTTGATATCTGGAAGTTCTTGGTTCGCATGATGCTGAAGCTTAGCATACAAAATTTTATGCATGACCTTGCTAGCATGGGAGATAAGTGCAATTGTCCAATGGTTAGCACATTCTTTAGTACTACCCTTCTTGGGAATTAGGATGAGGATTGACCTTTTCCAGTCCTGTGGCCACTGCTGAGTCTTCCATATTTGCAGGCATATTGACTGCAACACTTTGATGGCATCATCCTTTAAGGTTTTGAATAGTTCTACTGGAATTCCATCACGTCCATTAGCTTTATTAATAGCAGTGCTTCCTAAGGCCCATTTGACTTTGCTCTCCAGAATGTCTGGTTCTGAGTGACTGACCACACCATCATAGTAATCTGGTTCATGAACATCTTTTTTGTATAGTTCTTCTGTGTGTTCTTTCCATCTCTTACTGATCTCTTCAGTGTCTACTAGGTCTCTACCGTTTCTGTCCTATATTGTGCCCACCTTTGGGCGAAATGTTCCCTTGATATCTCCAATTTTCCTGAAGAGATCTCTAGTATTTCACACAACACTTCTGTTGTGTTTTCTTCTAGTTTTAGGCACTGTTCATTGAAGAAGTCCTCCTTACCTCTCTCTATGCTGCTCTTTGGAACTCTGCATTTAGTTGGATATAACTTTCCCTTTCTCTCTTGCTTTTTGCTTTCTCTTCTTTCTTTAGCTATTTGTAAAGCCTCCTCAGATAACCACTTTACCTTCTTGCTTTTCTTTTTCTTTGGGATGGTTTTGTTTGCTGCCTCCTGTACAATATTACAGACCTCTGTCCATAGTTCTTCAGGCACGCTGTTTTCTAGGTCTAATCCCTTGAATCTGTTCACTACCTCCACTGCATATTCATAGGGGATTTAAGTCATACCTGGCTGGCCTACTGGTTTCCCCCGATTTCTTCAGTTTTAAGGCTGAATTTTGCTATGAGAAGCTGATGGTCTGAGCCACAGTCAGCTCCAAGTCTTGTTTTTGCTGGCTTTACAGCTTTTCTGTCTTTGACTACAAAAGTGAAAGTAAAAGTCACTCAGTTGGACAATTTTATTTTTGATATTGGCCATTTGGTGATGTCCATGTGTAAAGTCGTCTCTTGTGTTGTTGAAAAATGGTATTGCTATGATCAGTGCATTCTTTTGGCAGAATTCAGTTAGCCTTTGCCCAGCTTCATTTTGTTAATTCAAAGCCAAACTTGCCTGCTACTCCAGGTATCGCTTGACTTCCTACTTTTGCATTAAAATCCCCAGTGATGAATAGAATATCTTTTTTTGGTGTTAGTTCTAGGAGATCTTTTAGGTCTTCATAGAACTGATCAGCTTCTTCAGCATCAGTGGTAGGGGCATAGACTTGAATTACTGTGATGTTGAATGGCTTGCCTTGGAAATGAACTGAGATCGTTTTGTCGTTTGCATTTTGGACTCTTTTTGTTTATTGTGAGGGCTACTCCATTTTTTCTATGGGATTCTTGCCCACAGTAGTTGATACAATGATCATCCGAATTAAATTCACCCATTCTGGTCCATTTAATCAGTCCATTTTTGGTTCACTGATTCCTAAGATGTCAATGTTTATTCTTATCATCTCCTGCTTGACCATTATCCAATTTACCTTGATTCATGGACCTAAAGTTCCAGGTTCCTATGCAATACTGCTCTTTTCAGGATTGGATTTTACTTTCATCACCAGACACATCCACAGCTGAGCATCGTTTACACTTTGGCCTAGACACTTCATTCTTTCTGGGGCTATTAATAGTTCTCCTCCACTCTTCCCCAGTAGCATACTGGACACCTTCAGACCTGGGGGACTCATCTTTCAGTGTCATATCTTTTTGTCCTTTTATACAGTTCATGAGATTCTCATGGCAAGTACACTGGGGTGGTTTACCATCCCCTCCTCCAGTGGATCACATTTTGTCAGAACTCTGATAACCCATCTGTCTTGGGTGGCCCTGCACGGCATGGCTCATAGCTTCATTGAGTTATACAAGCCCCTTCACCACAAGTCAGTGATCTGTGAAGGGACAATGCAGGAGACCCAGGTTCAATCCCCAGGTTGGGAAGATCCCCTCTAAGGAAGTGGCAACCCACTCCAGTATTCTTGCCTGGAGAATCCCAGGGACAGAGGAGCCTGGTGGGCTATAGTCCATGGGGTCACAAAGAGTTGGACACCACTGAGCAACCAACACTTACTTTTTTTCCCCCACTTTTATGTGTTGGTGATATGATTAATTGTATCAGTTTGTGTATTTCAACTCTTCTTAGGGTACTATCTTTTTTGTCTCTTTCTGAGAGAGAATCTATTCTTGCAAGGAAGACCTGTAAAGAAATTAAATGTTGAAGACAGTTTTATGTTGATTCAGAGAGAGGAATGTAATTTGGGGAGTCAACACTACCCTTTATGCCCCAGTGTGATATAGTATCCCTTCTGCTTGAGGTTCTGTTTTTTAAATGTCTTAAGTCCAATGACTTGATTAGATTCTCTTCTAACTAATTACATTCTTTGCAACTTAAGTGTCTAGTTATAAAATGTCCTTTTAATTTTTCTGAATTATTATTGTACAGACCTTTTATAAATTCTGATAGCTAGTCCTTATCTTTATTTCTGCTCATACTCTTAACTCCTTCTTCTACAGTTCTCTCTTCACGTTCATCTTTTGCTGCGTACAGCTTTTAAAAGTTTAGTCTTTGCAGACTGATAGTGCTTGCAGTTGATAGTGCTTGTTTTGTATTTGACTACCCAGTTTAACCCTAAACTCTCAGAGAACCATTTGGTGCTTATTTAAAGGCTTTAGAAGTGCTTCTCTGTTGGTCCGGTGGTTAAGAATTCACCTTCCAATGCAGGCAGTGCAGGTTTAATCCCTGCTTGGGGAACTGAGAAAGCCCACATACCACGCAAAGACCCAGCATAGCCAAAAATAAATAATAAAGGCTTTGGGAAGCTTTGTAACATTTCCTAAATACAGAGGAAATGAAAGTATTTCCACATTACTCAGTTTATAGATAATTATCTTCAAAACGCAGACCTTGGTATTTGGCCATAAGAAAGGGTTTTTTGGTTGTTTAATGTTTTATTTTCTGTTTTCTGCCATCAGTTTTCATTAGCTTTCCCCCTGCCTTTGGACCATTAAAATATGTACATGGTGAAATAAACTTACTAAGAAAAAATTGAAACCCTCTGTAATTTCAGTCATAAGTTGGGCATCAGAGAATTAGTTGGGTTTCTATATGACCTTTTCATACTGTTTTTGGGAGAAAGAAAATGAGTGTTATTTTCAAGTTTATTGGTATTTTGAAAATGCCACAAAGAGCTTCCATAGATAGTTATTTATGCTTGTGGAATTTTTGCTGCTGGAAGTTTTAGTATAACCATAAAGATTTTATACTAGGTCTTTGGGAAACTTTGACTTGCTAATAAATTTTCCAGTTTGCATAGAAGTCACTTAAATTAATTGTTTGAAAATGTCTTTAAGTTCTAAGCTTTATGAGGTTTTCCCTGTGTTTCCTAATTGCAAATGACTGTAGACTGTGTGGATTGCTGGTCTTTATAGGCAAAGATGCTGACTTTAAATACAATGAATAGGGTAGCACATGTATCTCTCAGAAAACTACAGTTCATTTACTAAAAGTCTTATTTATTTAGCTTATATTTTACTTATGGACAGGTAATATACCTTTATGGAAAAGCATTACTTGAAAGGCAAGATGTATTTGCCCAATTCCTTGAAATTGCTGTTTTAAGGCTGCCTTTTTCGAGATGTTACTCTTACCGTGAAGTTGTAAAATGTTTTGAACGTAGGATTAGGTAAGTATAGATAAAGAAGTGCATGTTCAGTTGGAGGAATTTTCAGTGGTGTCATGAGGAGAGGGTAACGTTTATTTCCCCAAAATGTTACGTTCGCTAGAGGGTATGGACACGTTCTTCCCTGAGCACCACACCTTTCCCCTTACCACTGGAGTCTCTGTGAACTGAGGTTTGGGCAGAAGTACTGAGGCAGCAGTGGCTGGAGGTTGGGGGCTGTTGGGGGAGAGATTGTAGTAAAGAGGAGACACAGTGTGAAAGCAGGTGGTGGAAGGTGAAAGGTCAGGCTAAGGGTTTATGCTCTGTCTTCAGCTCTACAAGAACAGACTTTTGCCAACATGGTCACTGCTGTTGGCACCAGAAAGCATCAATAAATGTATATTAAATAAATGAGGACATCAGTAAGTTTCCACAGACTATTAAGAATCCCTGTTTTTTGTACACTCACTTTGAAAATCTGAGGTGGGGTAACTAAAAATCCTAACTCCAAAATACTGTATTCATTATCAGCAGAAGAAAAGTAAAGGGATAACCTGCCATGTTTGACTTTATATTCAGTACTTTCTTAAGTATATCCCAACAGACCCAATTTTATCACAGTTCTCTTTTAAGTGTCCCTACCCTGGGATTTCTTTGGAAGAAATGATGCTAAAGCTGAAACTCCAGTACTTTGGCCACCTCATGCGAAGAGTTGACTCATTGGAAAAGACTTTGATGCTGGGAGGGATTGGGGGCAGGAGAAGAAGGGGACGATAGAGGATGAGATGGCTGGGTGGTATCACTGACTCGATGGATGTGAATCTGCGTGAACTCTGGGAGTTGGTGATGGACAGGGAGGCCTGGCGTGCTGCGATTCATGGAGTCGCAAAGAGTTAGACACAACTGCGTGACTGAACTGAACTGACCTGACCTGTAAAACAGTTGATTGTTGCTTGTTTGGAAAGAAAAAAAAAGGAAAGCTTTTCTATCCAAGCCTGAAGTCTTTCTTTGCTTTTCTGAGGGCCTTCATAGTGCCTTTAGCCTACTTATACATATTTCTTCTACTGTTTAAAAGATCTTCCTACTCCTGCCCAGTGTCTCTCCATAAGATCTTCCATGCATATCTGGTTTCCTTCCCCCTTACATGCCTTTGTTCAAGCAAAGAGACCCTTCTTTCTGACCAGGAACAAATCTAGGTTTTGGGGGAATGCTCTTTAAGAAAAAGAAAATTAGATAACCAACAGAGACCTACAGTTTGACAGTGGGAATTCTACTCAGTATTCTGTGGTAATGTGTATGAGCAAAGAATCTAAAAAGAAATGAATATATGTATATGTATAACTGAATCACTTTCCTGTATACCTGAAACTAAGTTAATTTACAACATTGTAAATTAACTATACTCCCAATAAAATTTTTAAAAAAGAAAAAAATTAATTTCATTTACATAATTAGAGGTGCATTTGTGCTAAGTCACTTCAGTTGTGTCTGACTCTTTGTGAACCTATGGACTGTAGCCCACCAGGCTCCTCTGTCCATGGGATTCTCTGGGCAAGAATATGGGAGGAGTTGCCATGCCCTCCTCTGGGGATCTTCCTGACCCAGCGATCGAACCTGTGACCCAGGGATCGAACCTACATCTCTTATGTCTCCTGCATTGGCAGGCAGATTCTTTACCACTAATGCCACCTGGGAAGTCCTAATTAGAGG
The DNA here is from genome assembly GCA_006410875.1 of Neotragus pygmaeus. Taxonomy (NCBI): domain Eukaryota; kingdom Metazoa; phylum Chordata; class Mammalia; order Artiodactyla; family Bovidae; genus Neotragus; species Neotragus pygmaeus. The sequence goes on along the minus strand of SJYV01024871.1, from coordinate 7,774 downwards.
TACAGAAGTGAATATTTATTTACAATGAGGAAAGAAATCACAAAAATGGCAACTCAAGAATTGACAAATTAAAAATTCAGAAAATAACATAATTTTGTATTCATTTGTATTAATATTTCCCTAACATGTTGCTGTGAAATTTTTTTCCAACATTTTTTGGCTGCTTCCACTTTGATTTTCTTTTCATATTACAATAATTCTGTGACGTTTTCTAAAAAGAGATAAAAAGATAATTCGATGTCTTCTATAACATGGTTGACCAGAGTATGCTATTTGTTATTGATAGATTTTAAAAGTTCCTTTCAGCTTCACAACTGCTGCTGTTGTTGTTCAGTTGCCCAGTTGTGTCCGACTCTTTGTGACCCCGTGGACTGCAGCACTCCAGTCTTCGCTGTCCTTCACCATCTCCCAGAGTTTGCTCAAACTCATGTTCATTGAGTTGGTGATGTCATGTAACCATCTCATCCTCTGTCGCCCCCTTCTCCTCTTGCTTTCAGTCTTTCCCAGCATCAGAGTCTTTTATAATGAGTTAGCTCTTTGCATCAGGGGGCCAAAGTATTGGAGTTTCAGCATCAGTCCTTTGAATGAATATTCATGATTAATTTCCTCAAGTATTGACTGGTTTGATCTCCTTGCAGTCCAAGGGACTCTCAAGAGTCTTCTCTAACACCACAGTTCAAAANAGGGGGCCAAAGTATTGGAGTTTCAGCATCAGTCCTTTGAATGAATATTCATGATTAATTTCCTCAAGTATTGACTGGTTTGATCTCCTTGCAGTCCAAGGGACTCTCAAGAGTCTTCTCTAACACCACAGTTCAAAAGCATCAATTCTTCGATGCTCAGCTTTCTTTATGGTCAACTCTCACATCCATACATGACTACTGGAAAAACTATAACTTTGACTATGTGGACCTTGGTTGGCAAAGTAAGGTTAACAACTGCTATTGGTGACATGATATAAACTTGTAAGATTGTTGTCAACTTTGGGAGAACTCTAGCAAGTATTGTTTATATATGGGCTGTAGGATTGCAAGGCTACATTTTTTCTTTTACTACCCTGAAATACTCTTTGAATTGACACATTTATATCATGGTATGATCTACCCTGCACATTTCTGTCAGCATGCTCAGTGGCCCAGCAACATCTTTGTACACAGGACAGTTAATTGTAACTCAGCCACACACGGAAGTGACTGAGGACCAAGTAATTATTTACCATTAAACTTAAAATCAATACATCATCAGTTTAGCTTTCCATTTAGGAATCCCCCAAGTGCCTACAGCTACTAATTCGACTAACAGAGGGGATCGTGGTGAAAAGAGGTAAAATGAAAAGAAGCTGTGGTTAACGATCTATATTAAGTTTGTGAGGAAAAACATATTGTCTTTGCACATTTTATAAAAATAATAGGTCATGTGTAACAGAGTTGGAGAATTCACATTCCTAATTTCAAAATATATTACAAAGCTACAGTAATGAAAAAGAGTCTGGCATTAAGACAGACAAATAGACCAATGGAATAGATAGAAAGCCCAGAAATAAACCCTTGTGTATAAGGTTGAATAATCTTTGACATGAGTGCCAAGATCATTCAATGGGGGAAACAGTCTTTTCAACATATGATATTGGGGATTTTGGGTATCTATTTGCAAAAGGATCAAGTTAGACCCTTATCTTACACCATATACAAAAAATTGTCAAAGTGGATTAAAGACGTAAGCTTAAAACCTAAGACTTTGAAACTCCTGAAAGAAAACACGATAAAAGCTTCATGACATTGGCCTTGCAATGGTTTTTTGGATAGGACACCAAAAACATAGGCAAAAAACACACAAATAGAACTGCAGATAGAACCACATCAAACTTAAAAAATTTTGAAAATTGTGTGCATCAAAGAACAATCATAGAGTGAAAAGGTGTCCTACAGAATGGGAGAAAATATTTGCAAATCGTGTATCCAATAAGAGATTAATATCCAGAATATATAAAGAACTACAGCTCAACAACAACAAAAATCAAATAACATGATTTTAAAATATCCAAAGGCTTGAGTAGACATTTCTCCAAAGATGATAACATAAATGGCCTGTAAGCATATGTAAAAACACTCAGCATCACTAATCAGCAAGGAAGTGTAAATCAAAACCACAGTGACGTGTCATTTCACACCCATCAGGATGACAACTATCGAAAAAAAAAATCAAAAACAAATAATATGTTGGCAAGGATGTGGCTAAATTGGAACCTTTGTGCTCTATTGGTGGGATTATAAGATGGCATAACTTCTATGGAAAACAGTATTAAGTTTCTTCGAAACTATGTTTTCTGTGTGACAAATTCCAACTCATTATTTGAGACTCAGTTTAAAATCTTACCTTTTCTATGAAACCTTTTCTGACTTAATAGCAGTTATTTGTATTCCTAGAGCATAACTATCATATCTTTTTTTGTATTTTAATTATGGCACTCACTATGCCATATTTTAATTATGAATTTGAACATCTCTGTCCTTCAGGGTGTTAAAATCCTCTTTGTACCCTCCTGGCCTTGGTTCTAATATATAGTACCTAATACATAGTACATCCCTAAAAAATGGTTCGTGACTGTATGAATGAATGGTGACTTCAGAGTTTGAAATTTTTTTGTTTTTGTTTTTGTCTCTGCCATCTGGCTTACAGGATCTTAGTTCCCCAACCAGGGATTGAATCTGGGGCCACAGCAGTGAAAGCGCTGGGCCTAACCCTGGACTGCGAGGGGAGAACTTGGACTCTTATTTTTAAAAGGGTTGATTGGCCTTACTATACTTTGTGGTCACAGATTGCATTCTTATTAACAGCAGTAGCCAGTTACCTTATGATAGAAGCTCTTCTACTTTTTAATATGTTGCGTGTTCTCTGTACTTCTACTGCCTCCATCTGATCCAGGCTATCTTCCCTCACCTAGAATGCCATGGTTGCCTTCCAACGTGTCTCTGCTTCTCCTCATGGTCCTAGGTAGCGTATTTTCCATAGGGAAGCCAGGATCACCTTTTGAACATGTAACTCTGATCCTGTCTAGAGTGGTTGTTAAGACCAGCATGGGTCCTTGGAATGCTTACTTTGGGAAGTTTTAGACTTTTGTCCCATTTTATAGGAAACAATTTAAAAGGTATCCACATCCCATATTAAATATGTGGTTTTATTTATTTATGTGGTTTTATTTATTTATTTTTCTATCATAGATTAAACAAATTTTAATTGTTTTGCTTCTGACATTCTCTGGCTACAAATAACTGACTTAATTTGTAATTACCCTGAGATTTTAAATGATTAACATAGCATTTTTTGCAAAGTGAGAATTATTTTCAAATGTAGTGGAAACTTAAGAAATGCCTACCTTGATGAATGGAGTTGCTTGGTGTTATAATCTGAGGACACTTAAACATTTATTAATTTTTATGATTATAATTTTCTTTCTGTGTTTTGGACTTATAAATATATTTTTTTGGATCCCAAACATTTGCCTAGACCCTTGAAATTTTCAGCTTGTAGATCCTAGGTATTAAGTGGAGAGTGAATAATGGATAAAATAACACCGTTCACTCTCCTTTAATAGTCTTCTTACAATAAAATCCTTTCCTTTCTGTGACCTGTAGTACCCAGTTTGATCTACCTTCTCCTACCTTCATCTCCCACCTCTCTCCCCTGGGCACCTGGCCTAGCCTCCTGATCATCCTTCTTGTTCTTTGAACACTCAAGCAGTTGCTTTTCCTTTTCTAAAACTTATTATTTTTAAAAATTTCCTTTTGGCTCTGCTGGGTCTTTGCTGTTGCACAGGCTTTTCTCTAGTTGCGGTGCATGAGCTTCTCATTGTGGTGGCTTCTCTTGTTTTGGACCACAGGCTCTAAAGTTGTGGTTTGTGGACTCAGTAGTCGTGGCTCGCAGGCTCTGGAGCACAAGCTCAGTAGTTGTGGTGCACAAGCTTAGTTGCCCCGCAGCATGTGGGATCTTCCCGGATCAGGGATCAAACACTTGTCTTCCTCATTGGCAGGCAGATTCTTTTCCACTGAGTCACTGTGGAAGCCCAAGCAGTTGCCTTTCAACTCAGCTCAAATGCCCCTTCTGAGAAAAGCCTTCCTTAGCTACCTGATCTAAAGTGAGTCTCCCTCAGTTTTACCATAGTCTCCCAGGTAGCTCAAACGGTAAAGAATCCACCTGCAATGCGGGAGACCTGGGTTCAATCTCTGGGTTAGGAAGATCCCCTGGAGAAGGAAATGGCAACCCACTCCAGTATTCTTCCCTGGAGAATTCCATGGACAGNCGGTAAAGAATCCACCTGCAATGCGGGAGACCTGGGTTCAATCTCTGGGTTAGGAAGATCCCCTGGAGAAGGAAATGGCAACCCACTCCAGTATTCTTCCCTGGAGAATTCCATGGACAGAGGAGCCCAGTGGGCTACAGTTCATGGGGTTGCAAAGAGTTGGACATCACTGACCAACTTTCACTTTCACCAACTCTTTAATTCCTTCTGAGTGAGTTTCTTTCTCCCATGAGGATATTGCTCCATGGGGGAATGAACCTACCTTATTTGGTACTGCTGTATCCCCAGCACCTAGCATAGAGTCAGACACATGTAAGGCAGTTAGAATATACTTGTTGAATAAATAAAGAGTTATGTTAATAAATTTTGTGGTTTAACAATTCTTGCATTGTTGTTGTAAACTTTTCATGGTCATAATAAATTATGCTCTAATCCCCTAAATTCTATTTGCTGATATTTTACTTGGGATTTTTGTGTCCATCTTCACAAGTGAAGATTGATCTATAGTTTTTTTTTTGTATCATGTCTTAGTTCAGATGGGTATTAAGAATATGCTAGCCTCATAGAATGAATTAAGAAAGATTTCTTTATATTCTGTAAATTTGAGAACAGTATGGATAATGTAGAGATTATCTGTTTAGTAGAAGAAAATCACTTGTGCCTAATATTTCAGTGGCTAGTTCTTTGAATATCTTACACATTTCTGCTATGAGTTTTTGTTATTTTCATAACTTTTCTTGAGTTGACCTTCAGTTCAGTTAAGTCACTCAGTCGTGTCCATCTCTTTGCCACCCCATGAACTGCAGCACGCCAGGCTTCCCTGTCCATCACCAACTCCCAGATCTTACTCAAATTCATGTCCATCAAGTCAGTGATGCCATCCAGCCATCTCATCCTCTGTCGTCCCCTTTTTCTCCTGCCTTCAGTCTTTCCCAGCATCAGGGTCTTTTCCAGTGAGTCAGTTCTTTGTGTCAGANTCCCAGATCTTACTCAAATTCATGTCCATCAAGTCAGTGATGCCATCCAGCCATCTCATCCTCTGTCGTCCCCTTTTTCTCCTGCCTTCAGTCTTTCCCAGCATCAGGGTCTTTTCCAGTGAGTCAGTTCTTTGTGTCAGATGGCCAAAGTATTGGAGCTTCAGCTTCAGCATCAGTCCTTCCAATTAATATTCAGGGTTGATTTCCTTTAGGATTGACTGGCTTGATCTCCTTGCAGTCCAAGGGACTCTCAAAAGTCTTCTCCAACACCACAATTCAAAAGCAGTAATTCTTGGTGCTCAGTTTTATGATTCAACTCTCCATACATGACATACAATATCCATACATGACTATTGGAAAAACCATAGCTTTGACTATACAGACCTTTGTTGGTAGAGTAATGTCTGCTTTTTATTATGTTGTCTAGGTTTGTCATAGCTTTTCTTCCAAGGAACAAGCATCTTTTAATTTCATGCCTGCAGTCACCATCTGCAGTGATTTTGGAGCCCAAGAAAATAAAGTCTGTCACTGTTTCCATTGTTTCCCCATCTATTTGCCATGGAGTGATGGGACTGAATGCCATGATCTTAGTTTTCTGAATGTTTTAATGGCTTAAGTTTTAAGCTAGCTTTTTTACTCTCATCTTTCACTTTTAACTAGAGGCTCTTTAGTTCCTCTTCACTTTCTGCCATAAGGGTGATGTCATCTGCACATATCTGAGGTTATTGATATTTCTCTCTACAGTCTTGATTCCAGTTTGTGCTTCATCCAGTCCAGCATTTCGCATGATGTACTATGCATATGAGTTAAATAAACAAGGTGACAGTATACAGCCTTGACATACTCCTTTCCCAATTTGGAACCAGTCCATTGTTCTAGTTCTAACTGTTGCTTCTTGACCTGCATATAGATTTCTCAGGAGGCAAGTAAGGTAGTCTGGTATTACCATTTCTTCAAGCATTTTCAACAGTTTGTTGTGATCCACACAGTCAAAGGCTTTACCATAGTCAATGAAGCAAATGTAGATGTTTTTATGAAATTCTCTTGCTTTTTTGTGAGCCAGTGGATGTTGGCAATTTGATCTCTGGTACCTCTGCCTTTTCTAAATCTAACTTGAGCATCTGGAAGTTCTTGGTTCACATATTGTTGAAGCCTTGCTTGGAAAATTTTGAGCATTACTTTACCAGTGTGTACTAGCAAAGTAATAAGTACAAAGTAATGAGATGAGTACAATTGTGCACTAGTTTGAACATCCTTTGGCATTGCCTTTCTTTGTGATTGTAATGAAAGCTGACATTTTCCAGTCCTGTGGCCAGGGGACCTTCCCAACCCAGGGATTGAGCCCAGGTATCCTGCATTGCAGGTGAATTCTTTACCATCTGAGCCAGCTGGAAAGCTCAAGAATACTGGAGTGGGTAGCCTATCCCTTTTCCAGGGGATCTTCCCAACCCAGGAAGATCCAGTTATTTATTTTTCACGTGTNTTTGCGACTCCATGGACTGATGGCATGGAGCCGGCCAAGCCCCTCTGTCCATGGGATTCTCCAGCTAACAGTACTGGAGTGGGTTGCCATGCCTTTCTCCAACTATGATATTAGATGGGGCTGTTACTATATAGGGGGAACTATTACTGTAGAGGGGAGAATATGACAATAGAAGGGGGATATTACTGTGGGGGGGGGGCTATGACAACAGAAGGGATGGAGAGCAGTAAACACAAAAATAAAGGTCCAGGCATTTGTTTGCCATGAAGGAGTCCTGATGCCATGCAGACCACCAGGACACCCACCCATAACAGGAGAGAGGGGACACTCAGATCCTTATTGGAGGCATTCCCAGCTTCAAAGCTACTCAGGTGGTTGCTTCATCCTGGCAGCCTGTCCAGTCACTTTGATTGCAGCAACACCCACCAGATGGAGAGACCACCTCTGGGGAGTGAAGGGCGTGTGACCTTTCGCCTGGGCTCCATTGCCCCTAGGATGGAAGCCCCCATACCTGGAGCGAACATGGTCAACTGGGACCCTCTCAGCCCCAAGAGGAGGGGCTGGTGCACGGTGCAAGGAAGGGGGACCCTCTGGAAGGGGTCACAAGCTCTAGCTTCAGAGAGAACAGACTTCAGCTGCTGGGGTCTGTCTGTTGGCCCCTGACTCCCTCATTCCTTGCTCCCCACCAAACCCTCACTTCACTTCCTGTGTCTCTCTATCTCCTCGCCCTACTTCTATCTGCCTCTCTTCATGTCTCTCTCCGTTTCTCTCTGTGTCTCAGTTTCTCTGTCTCTAGAGCACTTCTCTCCTCTCCACCACTCCACCTTCCCTTTTCGTGGAGAGAAGTCCACAGATACAGTTTCTCAGAGCCATGCCTCTGCACCACTAGCAATGGGTCTTCTGCACGTCCTGTTTTAATTATTCAAAGCCCCATTTACTTCCCCAAATCACCCAGGATCGGCCTCCGATAGGCTGGCAAGTGAGCTCACCCGGCTCCTTCCTGTGCCACCAAGG
>SJYV01024867.1:0-22844 GCA_006410875.1 Neotragus pygmaeus | reverse complement strand
TGCTGTGGTCGCCCTGCACCGAGGTCCAGGCTGCGTTCCACCCTCAGCTTGCAACGAGTTCCAGGCTCTGTGCCGCGATCCCTCTGTGTCGAGGTCCGGGCTGTATGCCACGGTCTCCCTGTTCCGAGGTCCGGGCTGTGTGCCAAGGTAGTTTTTTACAGAGGTCCAGGCTGTGTGCTGCGGTTGCACTGTTCTGACATCCGGGCTGTGTGCCGCGGTCACCATCTCCCCAGGTCTGGGCTTTGTGCCGCGGTCGCCCCGTGCCGAGGTCCGGCCTGTGTTCCACCCTCGGCTTGCGACCTGTTCCCGGGTCTCGGCCGTGGTTCCTCTTTGCCAAGGTCTGGGCTGTGTGTCTCGGTAGCCTTTTCCAGTTGTCTGGGTTGTGTGCCATGGTCCCCCTGCGCTGAGGCCCCGGCTGTGTGCAGCAGTCATCCTGAGCCGATATCCATCCTGTGTTCCGCATTCGCCCTACACCGAGGTCCAGCCTGTGTGCCACCATCACCCTACACCGAGGTCTGGCCTCTGTGCTGCGGTCGCCCTGCGCCGAGTTCTGGCCTGTGTTCTGCCCTCCGCTTGCCCCCTGTTCCCGGCTCCTTGCCACGGTTTCTCTTTGCCAAGGTATGGGCTGTGTGCCACCTTAGCCTCCTCCAGAGGTCCGGGCTCTGTGCCATGGTCCCCGTGCACTGAAGTCCAGGCTGTGTTCCTCGATCTCCCTGAGCCGATGTCTGTCCTGTGTGCCACAGTCGCCCTGCGCTGAGGTCTGGCCTATGTGCCACTGTTGCCCAGTGCTGAGGTCAGGCCTGAGTGCCACGTTCACACTGCCCCGTGGTCCGGAGAGTGTTATGTGGTCGGCTAGGGACGAGTTCCATGTTGTGTGGCGCGTTCGCCCTTCACTGAATTTTGGGCTGTGTGCCACGGTAGCCTTCTACAGAGGTCCGGGCTGTGTGCCGTGGTCGCCCTGCACCGAGATCTGGGCTGTGTTCCACGGTCGACTAGCAACGAGTTCCAAGCTCTGTACCCCAGTCACCCTGCACAGATTTCCTGGCTGTGTGCTGCGGTCTCCCTTCACTGAGGTTCGGGCTTTGTGCTGTGGTTGCCCTGTGCCGATGTCCAGTCTGTGTGCCATGGTAGCCTTGTGCCAAGGTCTGTGCTGTGTACTGCGGTCGACCTTCACTGAGGATCGGGCTGTGTTACACGGTCACACTGCGCCGAGTTTTGGGCTGTTTGCCATGTTAGCCTTGTGCTGAGGTCCGGGCTGTGTGCCATGGTAGCCTTGCGCTGAGGTCCGGGCTGTGTGCCGCAGTTGCCCTGTGCCGATGTCCAGTCTGTGTGCCACGGTCGCCATCTCCCACGGTCGGTGCTGTGTGCCAGGGTCGCCTTGTGCCGAGGTCCGTGCTGCATGCCTCAGTCGCTTTTCACTGTGGTTCGGCCTGTGTTCCGCGGTCGCCCTGCGCTGAGGTCCAGGCTGTGTTCCGCGCTCGGCTTGAAACGGGTTCTGGGCTCTGTGCTGCATTCCCTCTGTGCCAAAGTCCGGGCTGTGTGCCAGTCGCCCTGTTCCGAGGTCTGGACTGTGTGCCAAGGAAGACTTCTGTAGAGGTTCGAGCTGTGTGCCGTGGTCGCCCTGTTCTGAGTTCTGGGCTGTGTGCCGCGGTTGCCATCTCCCCAGGTCCGGGTTGGGTGTCGTGGTCGCCTTGTGCCCAGGTCCGCCCTGGGTTCCACCCTCGGCTTGCGACCTGTTCCCAGCTAGTTGCCGCAGTTTCTCTTTGCCAAGGTCAGTGCTGTGTGCCACAGTAGCTTTCTCCAGATGGCTGTGTTCCACGGTCCCCCTGCACTGATGTCCGGGCTGTGACCCGCGGTCGCCCTGAGCCGATGTCCGGCCTGTGTTCCGCAGACGCCCTACGCTGAGGTCCGGCCAATGTGTCGCTGTCGGCCTGCGCTGAGGTCCAGCCTGAGTGTCACAGTCACCCTGCTCCGAGGTCCAGACTGTGTTCCACGGTTGGCTATCAATGAGTTCCAGGCTATGTGACATGGTCACCCTTCACTGAGTTTCAGGCTGTGTTCCACGGTCACCTTGTGCCAAAGTCCGGGCTCTGTTCCACGGTCAGCTAGTGGCGAGTTCCATGCTGTGTGCTGCCATCGCCCTTCACTGAGGTTCAGGCTGTGTGCCGCGGTCACCCTGCACCATGTTTCAGGCTCTGTGTCGCGGTTGCCTTCGGTCAAGGTCTGTGCTGTGTGCCAAGATCGCCCTGCGTCGAGGTCCAGGATGTGTGCTGCGGTTATCCTTCACTGACGTTCGGGCTGTGTGCCGTGGTCACCCTTCAGTTAGGTTCAGGCTGTGTGCAGTGGTCGCCCTGCTCGATGTCCTAGATGTGTGCCGTGATCGCCATGTTCCTCGTTTTGGCCTGTGTTCCACTGTCGCCCTGTGCCGATATCTGGGCTGTGTTCCACGATCAGCTAGCAACGAGCTACTGGTTGTGTGCCGTGGTCACCCTTCACTGTGTTTCGGGCAGTGTGCCACAGTCATCCTGCACCGAGGTCCCGGCTATGTGCCACGGTCCTCTGCACTGAGGTCCATGCTGTGCGCCACCGTAGCCCTGCACCGAGTTCAGGCCTGTGTGCCTAGGTAGCCTTGAAACGAGTTCCAGGCTGTGTGCTGCGGTGGCATTTTGCCGAGGTCCGGGCTTTGTTCCAAGTTAGCCTTCTGCAGAGTTCCGGGCTCTGTGCCACATTTGCCCTGTTCCAAGGTCTGGGCTGTGTGCCGCGGTCACCATCTTCCCAGGTCCGGGTTGTATGCAGCAGTCGCCCTGTTCCAAGGTCCGGCCTGTATTTCGCCCTCGGCTTGTGACCTGTTCCCGGGTCTGTGCCACGGTTCCTCTTAGCCAAAGTCCAGGCTGTATGCCACGGTAGACTTCTCCAGAGGTCTGAGATGTGTTCCGCATTCCCCCTGCACTGAGGTGTCGGCTGTGAGCCGCGGTCGCCCTCAGTCGATGTCCAGCCTGTGTTCTGCAGACACCCCTCGCCGAGGTCCGGTCTGTGTGCCATGGTCGCCCTGCGTGGAGTTCCGGCCTGTGTGCCACGGTCACCCTGCACTGAGGTCCGGCCTATGTGTTGCTGTCACCATGTGCTGAGGTCCGGCCTGAGTGTCACGGTTACCCTGCTCCGAGGTCCAGACTGTGTTCCGTGGTCGGATAGCAATGAGTTCCAGGCTGAGTGACGTGGTCGCCCTTCACTGAGTTTCGGGCTGTGTGCCACGGTCACCCTTTGCCAAAGTCCGGGCTGTGTGCCGTGGTCGCTCTGCGACGAGGTCCGGCCTGTTTTATGTGGTTGCCCTGCGCCGAGGTCCTGGCTGTGTTTTATACTCGACTAGCGACGTGTTCCAGGCTCTGTGCCGCTGTCTCCCTGCACAAATTTCTGGGATGTGTGCTGCGGTCGCCCTTCACTGAGGTCTGGGCTGTGTTACATGGTTGGCTGACGACAATTTCCGAGCTGTGTGCCACAGTCGAACTTCACTGAATTTCAGGCTGTGTGCCACCGTCACCCTGCGCTGAAGTCCGGGTTGTGTGCTGCAGTCATCCTGCGCCGTGGTATGGCCTGTGTTCCACGGTCGCCCTGTGCCGGAGTATGGCCTGTGTGCCGTGGTCGCCCTGTTACACAATCCGAGCTTTGTTCGGGGTTGGCTAGCGATGTGTTCTGAGCACTGCGTGATGGTCGCCCAGCACATATTTATGGGCTGTGTGCCGCAGTCACCCTTCACTGAAGTTCGGGCTGTGTGCCGTGGTCGCCCTGCACCGAGGTCCGGGTTGTGTGCCACAGTTGCCCTGTGCCGTGGTATGGCCTGTGTGCTGCGGTCGCCCTATGCTGTGGAATTGCCTGTGTGCCGCGGTCGCCCTGTGCAGCGGTCCGGGCTGTGTTCGATGTTGGCTAGCGATGTGTTCCGAGCACTGTGCCACAGTCGCCCTGCACATATTTCTGGGCTCTGTGTCGCAGTCGCCCTTCACTGAGGTCCAGCCTGTGTGACACGGTCGACCTGTGCTGAGCTCCGGGATGTGTTCCGCCATCGGCTGGAGACGAGTTCCGTCTTGTTTGCCATGGTCACCGTACCCCGAGGTCCGGGCTGTTTTCCACTGTCAACTAGCGATGAGTTCCGAGCTCTGTACCCCAGTCGCCCTGCACAGATTTCCAGGCTGTGTGCCGTGGTCTCCCTTCACTGAGGTTCAGGCTGTGTACCGCGATCACCCTGAACCGAGTCCCGGGCTCTTGCCCCGGTCGGCCTGAGCCGAAATCCGGCCTGTGTTCCACGGACACCCTTCCCCGAGGTCTGGCCTGTGTGCCACGGTTGCACTGTGCTGAGGTCCGGCCTGTGTGCTGCTCTCACCCTGCGTTGAAGTCTGGGCTGTGTGCCAACTTCACCCTGCACTGAGGTCCGGGCTGTGTTCCGTGGTTGGCTAGTGACAAATTCCAGGCTGTGTGCCACAGTCTCCCTTCACTGAGTTCGGGCTGTGTGCCGCAGTTGCCCTGTGCAGTGGTCTGGTCTATGTGCCACGGTAGCCTTGAACCGAGTTCTGGGTTGTGGGCCCCAGTAGCCTTTTGCCAAGGACCGAGCTGGGTGCTGCGATCACCCTTCATTGAGGACTGAGCTATGTGCCGCGGTTGCACTGCACCGAGGTTCGGGCTGTGTGACATGTTATCCTTGCGCTGAGATTCGGGCTGTGTGCCATCATGGCCTTGCACCCAGGTCCGGGTTGTGTGCTGCAGTTGCCCTGCGTCGATGTCTGGTCTGTGTGCCATGGTCGCCATATCCCGAGTTCAGCGCTGTGTACAAGGGTCGCCCTGCACCAAGGTCCGTGCTGTGTGCCTCGGTCACTCTTCACTGTGGTTTGGGCTGTGTTCTGGGTTCGTCCTGCACTGAGGTCCAGGCTGCGTTCTGCCCCCGGCTTGCAACGAGTTCTGGGCTCTGTGCCGTGTTCCCTCTGCACAGGGTCCAGGTTGTGTGCCACGGTCGCCCTGTTCCATGGTCCGGGCTGTGTGCCGAGGTATTCTTCTGCAGAGGTCCGGGCTATGTGTCACGGTAGCCCTGTTCAAAGGTCCGGGCTGTGTGCCGCGGTCACCATCTCCCCAGGTTCGGGTTGTGTGCCGTGGTTGCCCTGTGCCGAGGTCTGGCCTGTGTGCCACGGTAACCTTGAACCGAGTTCCGGGCTGTGTGCCATGGTAGCCTTGCGCCAAGGTCCGGGCTGTGTGCCGCAGTTGCCCTGCGCCAAAGTCTGGTCTGTGTGTCACTGTCATCATCTCCCGAGGTCGGTGCTGTGTGCCAGGGTCACCCTGCACCGAGATCCGTGCTGTGTGCTTCAGTCACTCGTCACTGTGGTTCGGGCTGTGTGCCATGGTCACCCTGCACCGAGACCAGGCTGTGTTCCGTCCTCGGCTTGCAACGAGTTCTGGGCTCTGTGCTGCATTCCGTCTGTGCCGAGGTCCAGGCTGAGTGTAATGGTCACCCTGTTCTGAGATCCGGGCTCTGTGCCGAGGTAGCCTTCTGCAGAGGTCCGGGCTGTGTTCCGCGGTCTCCCTGTTCCAAAATCCGGGCTGTGTGCTGAGGTCCCCATCTCCCCAGTTCTGGGCTGTGTGCTGAGATTGCCCTGTGCTGATGTCCAGCCTGTGTTCCAGCCTCGGCTTGTGACCTGTTCCCTGCTCTGTGCTACGGTTCCTCTTTGCCAAGGTCCAGGCTGTGTGCCGTGGTAGCCTTCTCAAGAAGTTGAGGCTGTGTGCCACAGTCCCCTGAGCTGAATTCCGGGCTGTATGCCATGGTCCATCTGAGCCTATGTCCGGCCTGTGTTCTGCAGTCACCCTGCACCTAGGTCTGGCCTGTGTGCCACGGTGGCCCTGTGCCGAGGTCCGGCCTGTTTTACGTGGTCACCCTGCGCTGAGTTCCTGGCTGTGTTTCGCAGTCAACTAGCGACGCGTTCCAGGGTCTGTGCCACTGTCGCCCTACACAGATTTCTGGGATGTGTGCTGCAGTCACCCTTCACTGTGGTTCGGGCTGTGTGCCATGGTCACCCTGCGCTAAGGTCCGGGCTGTTTTCCTCGGCCAGCTGGCAACGAGTTCCGTGCTGTGTGCCACAGTCGCCCTTCACTGAATTTCGGGCTGTGTGCCGCGGTCACCCTGTGCCGAGGTCTGGGCTGTGTGCTGTGCTCGACCCGCGCAGAGGTCCAGCCTGTGTGCCGCGGTCGCCCAGTGCAGAAGTCTGGGCTGTGTTGCACAGTTGGCTAGCAACAAGTTCCAAGCCCTGTGCCACGGTGGCCCTGCACAGATTTTTGGGCTGTGTGTCGCAGTCGCCCTTCACTGAGGTTTGGGCTGTGTGCTGCAGTCGCGCTGTGCCGAGGTCTGGGCTGTGTGCCGTACTCGACCCACGCAGAGGTCCAGCCTGTGTGCTGCGGTTGCCCTGTGCCGAAATCCGGGCTGTGTTCCGCAGCCAGCTAGCAACGAGTTACCAGCGTGTGCTGTGGTCACCCTTCACTGTGTTAAGGTCAGCGTGCCTCGGTCGCCCTGCACCGAGGTCCGGCCTGTGTGCCGAGGTAGCAGTGTGCCAAAGTCTGGGCAGTGTTCCACGGTCGGCTAGTGACGAGTTCCAGGCTTGTGCCGTGGTTGTCTTTCACCGAGGTTCGGGCTGTGTGTCGCGGTCACCCTTCAATGAGGTTTGGGTTGTGTGCTGCTGTCGCCTTGCTCGATGTCCGGGCTGTGTGCCTCAGTCAACCTGTGCCAAGGTCCGGGCTGTGTGCCATGATCATCCTGTCCCAAAGTCCGGGCTGTGTGCCACAGTAACCCTGCCCCGAGGTCCAGCCTGTGTGCTGAGGTTGCAGTGCGCCGAAGTCCGGGCAGTGTTCCACGGTTGGCTAGTGACAAGTTCCAGGCTGTGTGCCACGGTTGTCTTTCACTGAGGTTCGGGCTGTGTGCCGCGGTCAACCTTCACTGAGGTTTGGGCTGTGTGCTGCTGTCGCCCTGCTTGAAGTCCGGGCTGTGTGCCAGGGTCACCCTTCGCCAAGGTCCTGGCTGTGTGCCACGATCATCCTGTCCCGAAGTCCGGGCTGTGTGCTGCGGTCACCCTGCATCAAGGTCCAGACTGTGTGCCGAGGTAGCCCTGTGCCGAGGTCCAGGCTGTGTTCTGTAGTGGCCCTGCACTGAAATTCTGGCTGTGTTTTGCTGTCGGCTAGCTAAGAGTTCCAGGCTCTGTGCCGTGGTCACTCTCTGCAGAGGTCTGGGGTGTGTGCCGCCGTCATCATTGGTCGAGGTCCGTGCTGGTGCCAGGGTCGCCTTGCATTGAGGTCCAGGATGTGTGCCACGGTCGCCCTTCACTGAGGTTTGGGCTATGTGCTGCGGTCACCCTTCACTGAGGTTCGGGCTGTGTGCCGCGGTCGCCCTGCTCGATGTCGGTGATGTGTGCTGCAGTCACCCTGCAAGGAGGTCTGGCCTGTGTCCCGTGGTCACCCTGTGCCGATTTCCGGGCTGTGTGCATGGTCGCCATTCGCCAAGGTCCAGGCTGTGTGCTGTGGTCACCCTGCAACCAGGTCCAGGCTGTGTTCCGTGGTTGGCTAGTGATGAGTTCCGGGCTCTGTGCTGTCACGCCTGCACAGAATTCTGGGCTTTGTGCTGTGGTCGTCCTTCACTGAGGTTCGGGCTGTGTGCCACGGTAGCCCTGCGCTGATGTCCGGCCTGTGTTCTGCGGTCGCCCTGTGCCGAGGTCCAGGCTGTGTTCCACCGTTGGCTGGCTACGATTTCCGGGTGTGTGCCACAGTTGCCCTTCACTAAGGTTGGGGCTGTGCGCCATGGTCACAATGTGCAGAGGTCCGGGCTGTGACCGTGGTCGCCTAGCGATGAGTTGCGTGCACTGTGCCATGGGTGCTCTGTGCCACAGTCCGGACTGTTTGATATGGTCGCCATTTGTCGAGGTCCGTGCTGTGTGCCATTGTCACCCTGCACCGAGGTCCGGGCTGTGTGCCGATATCGCCCTGAGCCCAGGGCGAGATGTGTGCCACAGTCGCCCTGTGCCGAGGTCCGAGCTGTGTTCCTGTGTCTCCCTGTGCCGAGTTCTGGGCTGTGTGCTGCAGTCATCCTGTGCCGAGTTCCGGGATTGTGTGCTGCATTTGGCTTGTGACGTTTCCGGGCTCTGTGCCGCGGACCCTCTGTGCCGAGTTCCAGGCTGTGTTACACAGTCACCGTGTTCTGAGGTCTGGGCTGTGTGCCGCTTTAGCCTTGAACCAAATTTTGGGCTCTGTGCCGTGTTAGCCTTGTGCTGAGGTCCCGGCTGTGTGCCACGGTAGTCTTCTGAAGAGGTTCGGGCTGTGATTCGCGGTCACCCTGAGCCAATGTCCAGCCTGTCTTCTGCGGTCACCCTGCGCCCAACTCCGGCCTGTGTGCTGCTGTCGCCCTGTGCTGAGGTCCGGCCTGTGTGCCACGTCTGCCGTGCTCCAAGGTCCGGGCTGTGTTCTGTGGTTGGCTAGCGACAAGTTCCGGGCTGTGTGTCACGGTCGCCCTTCACTGAGTTTCGGGCTGTGTGCCAAGATCGCCCTTCGCCGAGGTCCGGGCTGTGTGCCGAGTTCGCCCTGCAACGAGGACAAGCCTGTTTGCCATGTCAACCTGCACCGAGCTCAGGGCTGTGTTCCTCGGTCGGCTAGCGACGAGTTCCGGGCTATGTGCCGCGGTCGCCCTGCACAGATTTCTGGGCTGTATGCTGCATGGCCCTTCACTGAGTTTGGGCTGTGTACCACGGTAGACCTATGCCAATGTCCGGGTTGTGTGCCGTGGTTGCCCTGCACCGAGGTCCGGGCTGTTTGCCGTGGTCGCCCTGCACCTACCTCCAGGCTGTGTGCCGCAGTCGCCCTGCTCTGAGGTCCTGGCTGTATGCCACAGTCGCCCTGCGCTGAGGTCCATGCTGTGTGTCAGTGTCACCCTGCGCTGAGGTACAGGCTGTGTGTCATAGTCGCCCTGTGCTGAGGGCGGCCTGTGTGCCGCATTCGCCCTACACCAGGATCGGGGCTGTGTACTGCGGTTGCCTTGCGCCGAGGCCCGGGCTGTGTGCCACGGTCACCCTGCACCAAGTTCTGGGCTGTGTCCTGTGGTCACCCTGTGCCGAATTTCGTGCTGTGTGCTGCGGTCACCCTGCATCGAGTTCCGTGATGTGTGCCGCGGTCGCCCAGCATTGATGTCCGAGCTGTGTGCCATGGTCGCCCTGTGCCGAGGTCCATACTGTGTTCTGTAGTTGCCCTGCACCGAAGTCCTGGCTATGTTCTGCGGTCGGCTAGCTAAGAGTTCCAGGCTCTATGCCGCAGTCGCTCTGTGCAGAGGTCCGTGGTGTGTGCTGTGGTCCCTATTGGTCGAGGTTGGTGCTGTGTTCCGCAGTCGCCCTTCACTGAGGTTCGGGCTGTGTGCCGCGGTCGCCCTGCTCGAAGTCCGTGATGTGTGCTGCAGTTGCCCTGCACCGAGGTCTGGCCTGTGTCCCGCGGTCACCCTGTGCCGAATTCTGGGCTGTGTGCCACGGTCGCCATTCGCCGAGGTCCAGGCTGTGTGCCTGGGAGCCCTGTGACGAGGTCCAGCCTGTTTGCCGTGATCGCCCTGCACTGAGGTCCGGGCTGTGTTCTGCGGTTGGCTAGCGACGAGTTCCGGGCTCTGTGCCATCGTGCCCTGCACAGAATTCTGGGCTTTGTGCTTCAGTCGTCCTTCACTGAGGTTCGGGATGTGTGCCGAGGTAGCCCTGAGCCGATGTCCGGGCTGTGTGCCGCAGTCGCCCTGCACCGAGATACCGGCTGTATGTGGTGGTCAACCTGCAGCGAGCTCCGGGCTGTGTTCCATGGTCGGCTAGTGACGAGTTCCGGGCTCTGTGCCGTGGTCGCACTGTGACGAGGTCCTGGCTGTGTGCTGCAGTCGCCATCTGCCGACGTCCATGCTGTTTGCCAGGGTCGCCTTTCATCGAGTTACAGGATGTGTGCCTTGCTCGCCCTTCACTGAGGTTCGGGATATGTTCTGCAGTCGCCCTGCATGGATGTCCGGGTTGTGTGCCTTGGTCGCCCTGCACCGAGGTTCGGCCTGTGTGCTGAGGTCGCAGTGCGCCAAAGTCCGGGCACTGTTCTGCGGTCGGCTAGTGATGATTTCCGGGCTGTGTGCCGCAGTCGGCCTTCACTGAGGATCGGGTTGTGTTCCGTGGTCGACCTGCGCAGCTAACTGGGCTGTGTGCCTTGGTCGCCTTGCCCCGAGGTCCAGCATAAGTTTCGCGGCCATCCTGTGCCGACTTTCGGGCTGTGTGCAGTGGTCGCCCTGCATCAAGGTCCGGGCTGTGTGCTGCAGTCGCCTTGTGCTGAGGTCCGGGCTGTTTTCCGCCATCGGCTAGAGACGAGTTCCGTCCTGTTTGCCATGGTCGCCCTGCCCAGAGGTCCTGGTTGTGTTCTGCGGTTGACTAGCGATGAGTTCCAAGCTCTGTACCCCGGTCGCCCTGCACAGAAATCTGGGCTGTGTGCCGCGGTCTCCCTTCAATGAGGTTTAGGCTATGTGCCGCGATCGCCCTGTGCCAAAGTCCGGGCTGTGCTCCTTGGTTGGCTAGCGACGCGTTCTGAGCTCTGTACCCAGGTCGCCCTGCACAGATATCCGGGCTGTGTGCTGTGGTCCCCCTTCACTGAGGATCCAGCAGTGTGCCGTAGTCGAACTGCACCGAGGTTCGGGCTGTGTGCCTTGGTCGCCCTGCCACAAGGTCCGGCCTGATAGCCGTAGTCACCCTGCGCAGAAATCCGGTCTGTGTTCCACCATCGGCTAGCGAGGAGTTCCAGGCTCTGTGCCATGGTCACCCTGCACAGATTTCTGGGCTCTGTGCTGCGGTTCTTCTTTGCCAAGGTCCGGGCTGTGTGCCACAGTAGCCTTCTCCAGAGGTCCGGGCTGTGTGCCGTGGTCCCCCTGCACTCAAATCCGGGCTGTGTGATGCGGACGCCCTGAGCCGATGTCCAGCCTGTGTTCGGCAGACCCCCTGTGCCGAGGTCTGGCTGGTGTGCCACAGTCATCCTGCACCATTGTCCAGCCTGTGTGCCACAGTCGCCCTGCGCCGAGTTCCGGCCTGTGTGACATGGTCACCCTTCTCCGAGTTTCGGTAAGTGTTCCGCAGTCGGCTAGCAACGAGTTTCAGGCTGTGAGACGTGGTCGCCCTTCACTGAGTTTCGGGCTGTGTGCTCGGTCACCCTTTGCCAAGGTCCGGGCTGTGTGCCACGGTCGCCATGCGCCAAGGTCCGGCCTGTGTGCTGCGGTCACCCTGAGCCGAGGTCCGGCCTGTGTGCTCTGGTCACACTTCACAGAGTTTTGGGCTGTGTTCCGCGGTAGCCCTATGTCGATGTTCGGGCTGTGTGCCGTGGTCGCTCTGCGCCGAGGTCTGGGCTGTGTTCCGCGGTTGGCTGGAGACGAATTCTGAGCTGTGTGCCACAGTCGCCCTTCAATGAATTTCAGGCTGTGTGCCGCCATGGCCCTGCACTGAGGTCCGGGTTGTGTGCCGCAGTCTCCTTGCCCCGTGGTATGGTCTGTGTGCTGCAGTTGCCCAGTGCGGATGTCCGGGCTGTCTTCCGCGGTTGGCTAGCGACAAGTTCCAAACTCTGTGCCATGCTCACCTTACTCTGATTATTGGGCTGTGTGCCGCAGTCGTCCTTCACTTAGGTTAGGGCTGTGTGCCGCGGTCGCCCTGAGCCGAGGTCCATGCTGTGTGCTGCGGTCACCCTGAGCCCCGTGGTATGGTCTGCTGTGTGCTGCAGTTGCCCAGTGCGGAGGTCCGGGCTGTCTTCCGTGGTTGGCTAGTGACAAGTTCCAAACTCTGTGCCATGCTCACCTTACACTGATTATTGGGCTGTGTCCTGCAGTCGCCCTTCACTGAGGTCTTGTCTCTGTGCCGTGGTCGCCCTGTGCCGAGGTCCAGGCTGTTCTCCGCTGTCGGCTGGAGACAAGTTTGGTCTTCTTTGCCATGGTCGCCCTGCATTGAGGTACGGTCTGTGTTCCACGGTCGGCTAGTGACGAGTTCTGAGCTCTGTAACCCTGTCGCCCTGCACAGATTTCCGTTCTGTGTGCCACAGTCTCCCTTCACTGGGGTTCGGGCTTTGTACTACGATCCCCCTGTGCGGAGTTCCGGTCTGTGTGCCACGGTAGTCTTGAACCGAGTTCCGAGCTGTGTGCTGCGGTCACCCTTCATTGGGTTTCGGGCTGTGTCCCGTGGTTGCACTGCACCAAAGTTCGGGCTGTGTGCCATGTTAGCATTGCACCAAGGTCCGAGATTTGTGCCACGGTGCTTTGCGCCGAGGTCCAGGTTGTGTGTCGCAGTTGCCATGGGCTGATGTCCATTCTGTGTGCCATGGTCGCCATCTCCCAAGGTCAGTGCTTTGTGCCAGGGTCACCTTGTGCCAAGGTCCGTGCTATTTGCCTTCGTCGCTCTTCACCGTGGTTCGGGCTGTTTGCCACAGTCCCCCTGCGCCGTGGTATGGCCTGTTTGCCGCGGTCGCCCTGTGCCGAGGTCTGAGCTGTGATCAGGGTTGGCTAGTGATGTGTTCCGAGCACTGTGCCACGGGCGCCCTGCACAGATTTCTGGGCTGTGTGCCCCAGTCGCACTCCGCCGAGGTCCGACCTGTGTGCCGCGGTCACACTGCTATCAATTCCTGGTGTGTGCCACACTGTACATCTGCTGATATCTGTGCTGTGATCCAGGGTCGCCTTGTCTTAAGGGCCGTGATATGTGCCGCGGTTGCCCTTCACTGAGGTTCCAGATGTGTGCCGCAGCCGCCCTGCATCGAAGTCCGGCCTGTGTGCCATGGTCACCCTCTGCCGAAGTCCGGGCTGTGTTCCACGATCGACTAGTGACGAGTCACATGCTGTGTGCCGCGGTCGCCCTGTGCAGAGGTCCGTAATGGGTTCTGCGTTGGGCTAGCAATGAGTTGCAGACTGTGTGATGCGGTCGCCCTTCACTGAGTTTCGGGCTGTATGCCCCGGTCACCCTTTGCGGAGGTCTGGGCTGTGTACCTTGCTCGCCCTGTGACAAGTTCCGGCCTGTTTGCCATAGTCACCCTTCGCCAAGGTCCGGGCTGTGTTCCACGGTTGGCTGGCGAAGATTTCTGAGCTGTGTCCCACAGTCACCCCTCACTGAATTTCAGGCTGTGTGCCGCCATCACCGTGCGCCAAGGTCCGGGTTGTGTGTCGCAGGCGCCTTGCACCGTGGTATGGCCTGTGTGCCCTGGTCGCCCTGTGCCATGGTATGGCCTGTGTGCCACGGTCGCCCTATGCAGTGTTATGGGCTGTGTGCCACAGTCGCCCTCTGCTGCAGTCCGGGCTGTGTTCGGGGTTGGCTAGTGAAGTGTTCTGAGCACGGTGCCATTGTAGCCCTGCACAGATTTCCTAGCTGTATGCGGCAGTCGCCCTTCACTGAGGTTCGCGCTCTCTGTTGCGTTCGCCCTGAGCCGAGGTCCAGGCTGTGTGCTGCGGTCACCCTGAGCCAAGGTCCGACCTGTGTGCCGTGGTCACACTGTGATGAGGTCCTGGATGTGTGCCGCAGTGAACATCTGCCGACATCCGTGCTGTGTTCCAGGGGTGCCTTGTTTAAGGTCCGGGATGTGTGCCGCAGTTGCCCTTCACTGAGGTTCGGGATGTGTGCCGCGGTCGCCGTGCATCGAAGTCCGGCCTGTGTGCTGCTGTTGTCCTGTGCCGAAGTCCGTGCTGTGTTTCGCGGTCGGCTAGTGACGAGTTCCATGCTGTGTGCCTTGGCCACCCTTCACTGAAGTTCGGGCTGTGTACAGCGGTCGCCCTGCACCAAGTTCCGGGCTGTGTGCCGTGGTCACCTTCGGTAAAGGTCCATGCTGTGTGGTAGGCTTGCCCTGCTTCGAGGTTCAGGATGTGTGCTGCGGTCTCCCTTCACTGAGTTTCAGGCTGTTTGCCGCGGTCACTCTTCACTGAGGTTCAGGCTGTTTTCAGCGGTCGCCCTGCTCGATATCCTTGATGTGTGCCGTGGTCGCCCTGTGCCTCAGTCTTGCCTGTGTTCTGCATTCGCCCTCTGCAGAAATCCGGGCTGTGTTCTGCAGTCGGCTAGAAACGATTTACTGGATGTGTGCCGCGGTCGCCCTTCACTGTGTTTCAAGCAGTGTGCCACGGTCGCCCTTCGCCAAAGTCTGGGCTTTATGCCATGGTCGCCCTGTGATGAAGTCCGGCCTGTTTGCCGTGGTCCCCTGCACCGAGGTCTGGGCTGTGTTCCGTGGTCGGCTAGTGATGAGTTACAGGCTGTGTGCCGCAGGTTCCCTGTACAGATTTCTGTGCTGTGTTCTGTGGTCACACTGCGCCGAGGTCTAGGCTGTTTTCTGCGGTTGGCTGGAGATGAGTTCCGGGCTGTGTTCTGCGTTCACCTTTCACTGAAGTTCTGGCTGTGTTCCGCGGTCACCCTGCACCAAGCTCCGGCCTGTGTCCTGCGGTCGCCCTGTGCCGAGGTCCATGCTGTGTTCCGTGGTTGGCTAGCGACGAGTTCTGAGCTCTGTGCCACGGTCGCCCTGCACAGATTTCCGGGCTGTGTGCCGGGGTCAGCCTTCACTGAGTTTCAGTCTGTGTGCCGTGGGCAACCTGCACTGAGGTCTGGGCTGTGTGCTGCGGTAGCCAGGCTCTGAGGTCAGGGCTGTCTTTCACAGTCACACTGCGCTGGTGTCAGGGCTGTGTGCTGTGGTCGCCAACTCCTGAGGTCTGTGATGTGTGCCAGGGTTGCCCTGTGCTGAGGGCCATGCTGTTTGCCTCGGTCGCACTTCACTGAAGTTCAGGCTGTGTGCCGCGGTCACCCAGAGCCGAGGTCCGGGCTCTTACCCCAGTCGCCCTGAGCCAAAATCCGTCCTGTGTTCCGTGGTCGCCCTGCCCCGCGGTCTGGCCTGTGTGCCACGGTCGCACTGAGCTGAGTTCCGGCTGGTGTGCTGCTGTCGCCCTGGGCTGTGGTCCGGCCTGTGTGCCACCTTCACCCTGCTCCGAGGTCCGAGGTGTGTTCTGCGGTCGGCTAGCGATGAGTTCTGGGCTGTGTGACACAGTCGCCCTTCCCTGAGTTTCCAGCTGTGTGACTCGTTTGCCCTTTTCCGAGGTCCAGGCTCTGTGCCGTGGTAGCCCTGCGACGAGATCCAGCCTGTTTTCCATGGTCGCCCTGCGTGGAGGTCCAGGCTGTGTTTCGCAGTCAATTAGCGATGAGGTCCAGGCTCTGTGCTCCTGTCAGCCTGCACAGATTTCTGGGCTGTGTGCTGCGGTCGCCAATCACTGAGATTCGGGCTGTGTGCCATGGTAGCCCGGCACCAAGATCCAGGCGGTGTTCCTCAGTCAGCTGGCGACGAGTTCCGGACTGTGTGCCACAGTTGCCCTTCTCTGAAGTTCGGGCTGTGTGCGGTGCAGAGGTCCGGCCTGTGTGCCGTGGTCGCCCAGTGTGGAGGTCCAGGCTGTGTTCCGTGATTGGCTAGTGACGATTTCCAAGCTCTGTGCCACAGTGGCCCTGCACAAATTTTCGAGCTGTGTACCGTGGTCGCCCTCACTGAATTTCAGGCTGTGTGCCGCGGTCGACCTGAGCCGAGGTCCATGCTGTGTGCCGTGATCATCCTGCACCGAGGTCTGGACTGTGTTCCGCTGTCGGCTGCAGACCAGTTCCATCCTGTTTGCCATGATCGCCTTGCGCCGAGTTCTGGGCTGTGTTCTGCGGTTGGCTAGTGACGAGTTACGGGCTCTGTGCCACGGGCTCCCTGTACAGGTTTCTGGGCTGTGTTCTGCGGTCGCCCTGCACCAAGTTCTGTGCTGTGTTCCACGGTCGGATGGTGACAAGTTCTGGGCTGTGTTCTGAGGTCGCCATTCACTGATGTTTGCACTTTGTTCCGCGGTCACCCTGCTCTGAGGTCCAGCCTGTGTGCTGTGGTCGCTCTGTGCCAAGGTACGTGCTGTGTTCCGCGGATGGCTAGCGATGATTTCTGAGCTCTGTGCCACGGTTGCCCTGCAAAGATTTCTGGGATGTGTGCCATGGTCAGCCTTCACTGAGTTTCGGGCTGTGTGCCGCGGTCGCCCTGTGCCGAGGTCCGGTCTGTGTGCCACAATAGCCTTGAACCGAGTTCCGGGTTGTGTGCTGTGGTAGACATGCGCCCAGATCCGGCCTGTGTGGTGCGGTCGCCCTGTGCTGATGTCTGGGCTGTGTTCCGCCATCGGCTGGAGACGAGTTCCGGCCTGATTGCCATTGTCGCCCTGCACTGCGGTCCGGGCTGTGTTCCGCGGTTGGCTAGCGACAAGTTCCGAGCTCTGTACCCCAGTCGCCCTGCACAGATTTCCAGGCTGTGTGCCTCGATTGCCCCGCAGAGAGGTCCTGCCTCTGTGCCGCGGTCGCCCAGTGCGGAGGTCCGGGCTGTGTTCCGCGGTTGACTAGCGACGAGTTCCAAGCTCTGTGCCACGTTGGCTTTGCCAAGAATTTTGGGCTGTGTGCCACGGTCGCCCTTCACTGAGGTTTGGGCTGTGTGCCGCGGTCACCTTGTGCCAAGGTCAGGTCTGTGTGCCACGGTAGCCTTGAACCGAGTTCGGGTTTGTTTGCTCCGGTAGCCTTTCGCTGAAGTCCGGGCTGTGTGCTGCGGTTGCCCTGCACCGATGTCCGGTCTGTGTGCCACGGTTGCCATGTCCTAATGTTGGTGCTGTGTTCCAGGGTTGCCCTGCATGGAGGTCCATGCTGTGTGCATCAGTCACTCTTCACTGTGGTTCGGGCTGTGTGCCGTGGTCGCCCTGCACCTAGTCCAGGCTGTGTTCCGCCCTCGGCCTGTGACGAGTTCCGGTCTCTGTGCCGCATTCCCTCTGTGCCGAGGTCTGGGCTGTATGCCACAATTGCCCTGTTCCAAAGTCCGGGCTGTGTGGCGAGGTATCCTTCTGCAGATGTCCGGGCTATGTGTCACGGTCGCCCTGTTGCGAGGTCCGGGGTGTGTGTCGAGGTGGCCATCTCCCCAGGTCCGGGCTGTGTGCCGAGTTCTCCCTGTGCTGAGGTCTGGCCTGTGTTCCGCCCTTGGGCTTGCTACCTGTTCCCGGCTCTGTGCCGTGATTCCTTTTGCCAAGGTCCGGGCTGTGTGCCTTGGTAGCCTTCTCAAGAAGTCCAGGATGTGTGCCACGGTCCCCTGCGCTGAGGTCTGGGCTTTATGCTGCGGTCGCCTTGAGCCAATGTCCAGCCTGTGTTCCGCAGTCGCCTTGCGCCGAGATCCGGCCTGTGTGACACGGTGGCCCTGTACCAAGGTCCGACCTGTGTGTCGCGGTCCTCTTGCGCCGAGGTCTGGCCTCTGTGCCATGGTCACCCTGCGCCGAGGTCTAGCCTGTGTTTCGAGGTCGCAGTGCGCCGAAGTCTGGGCACTGTTCCACGGTCAGCTAGTGACGATTTCTGGGCTGTGTGCCGCAGTCGGCCTTCACTGAGGTTCAGGATGTGTTCCGTGGTCGACCTGCGCAGCGAACTGGCCTGTGTGCCGTGGTCGCCCTGCCCCGAGGTCCGGCATAAGTGTCGCGGTCATCCTGCGCTGACTTTCGGGCTGTGTGCAGCGCTCGCCCTACTTCGAGGTCCGGGCTGTGTGCTGCAGTCACCTTGTGCTGAGGTCTGGGCTGTGTTCCGCCATTGGCTGGAGACGAGTTCCGTCCTGTTTGCCATGGTCGCCCTGCCCCGAGGTCCGGGCTGTGTTCTGCGGTCGGCTAGCAACGAGTTCCAAGCTATGTACCCCGGTCGCCCTGCACAGATTTCCAGGCTGTGTGCCGCGGTCTCCCTTCAATGAGGTTCAGGCTGTGTGCCACGATCGCCCTGTGCCAAGTTCCGGGCTGTGTTCCGAGGTTGGCTAGCGACGCGTTCCGAGGTCTGTACCATGTCACCCTGCACAGATATCCAGGCTGTGTGCTGCAGTCCCCCTTCACTGAGGATCCGACAGTGTGCCGCGGTCGCACTGCACCGAGGTTCGGGCTGTGTGCCATGTTAGCCTTGCACTGAGGTCCGGGGTTTGTGCCGTGGTAGCCTTGCGCTTCGGTCTGGGCTCTGTTCCACAGTTGCCCTGGGACGATGTCCGGTTTGTGTGCCACGGTCGTCATCTCCCGAAATAGGTGCTGTGTGCCAGGGTCGCCCTGCGTCGAGGTCCGTGCTGTGTGCCTCAGTCACTCTTCACTGTGGATCGGGCTGTGTGCCGCAGTCGCCCTACACAGAGGTCCAGGCTGTGTTCCGCCCTCGGCTTGTGAGCTGTTCCCGGGTCTGTGCTGCAGTTCCTCTTTGCCAAGGTCCGGGCTGTGTGCCGCGGTAGCCTTCTCAAGAGGTCCGGGCTGGGTGCCGCAGTCCCCCTGTGCTGAGGTCCGGGTTGTGTGCCATTGTCGCCCTGCACCAAAGTCCGGGCTGTGTTCCGTGGTCGGCTAGTGACTACTTCCGTGCTGTGTGCCGTGTTCTCTATTCACTGATGTTCTGGCTGTGTGCTGCGGTTGCCCTGTTCGGTGGCCTGGGCTGTGTGCCGAGGTAGCCTTCTGCAGAGGTCCGGGCTGTGTTTCAGGTCACCATCTCCCCAGGTCTGGGAAGTGTGCCGTGGTCACCCTCTGCCAAGGTCCGGCCTGTGTTACACCTTCGGCTTGCGACCTGTTCCCGGCTCTGTTCCACAATTTCTCTTTGCCATGGTCCGGGCTGTGTGCAGTGGTAGCCTTCCCCAGAGGTCCGGACTCTGTGCTGCGGTCGCCCTGCACAGATTTCCGGGCTGTGTGCCGTGGTCTCCCTTCACTGAGGTTTGGGCTGTGTGCCGTGGGCAACCTGCGCCAAGGTCTGGGCTGTGTGCTGTGGTAGCCTTGCTCTGAGTTCCGGGCTGGGTGCCGCAGTCACCTTGCGCCGAGGTCCGGGCTGTGTTCCGCGGTCGGCTAGCGACGAGTTCCGGGCTATGTGACGCGGTCACCCTTCACTGAGTTTCAGACTGTGTGCCTCGGTCACCCTGTGCCTCGGTCCGGGCTGTGTTCCGCCGTCGGCTGGAGAAAATTTCCGTCCTGTTTGCCATGGTTG
This sequence comes from Neotragus pygmaeus, assembly GCA_006410875.1. NCBI lineage: Eukaryota > Metazoa > Chordata > Mammalia > Artiodactyla > Bovidae > Neotragus > Neotragus pygmaeus. Next base: position 3,813 of record SJYV01024867.1, on the reverse strand, counting down.
CCCTGCGCTGAGGTCCGTGCTGTGTTCTGCTGTCAGCTGGAGAAAAGTTACATCCTGTTGTTTGCCATGGTTTTCCTGCACCGAGGTCCGGGCGGTGTTCCGCGGTTGGCTAGCGAAGAGTTCCAAGCTCTGTACCCTGGTCGCCCTGCACATATTTCTGGGCTGTGTGCCATGCTCTCCCTTCACAAAGGGCCACGCTGTTTGCCTCGGTCGCCATCTCCCCAGGTTCTGGTTGTGTGCCGCAGTTTCCCTGTGCCGTGTTCCAGCCTGTGTTCTGCCCTCGGCTTGCGACCAGTTCCCGGCTCTGTTCCACGGTTCCTCTTTGCCAAGGTCGGGGCTGTTTGTCACGGTAGCCTGTTCCAGAGGTCTGGGCTGTGTGCCGTGGTCCCCCTTCACTGAAGCCCGGGCTGTGTGCCACAGTCGCCCTGTGCCGAGGTCCAGCCTAAGTGCTGCTGTCGCCCTGTGATGAGGTCCGGCCTGAGTGCCATGGTCACCCTGCTCCGAGGTCTGGACTGTGTCCCGCGATCGGCTAGCAATGAGTTCCAGGCTGTGTGACGCGGTCGCCCTTCACTCAGTTTTGGGCTGTGTGCCTTGGTCGCCCTTTGCTGAGGTCCGTGCTGTGTGCCTTGCTCGCCCTGCGACAAGGTCCGGCCTGTTTGCCATAGTCACCCTGCGCCAAGGTCTAGGTTGTGTTCCGCCATTGGTTAGCGATGAGTTCCATACTCTGCCCCACAGTCACCCTGCACAGATTTCTGGGCTTTGTGCTGCGGTCGCCCTTCACAGAGTTTCGGGCTGTGTGCTTCGGTAGCCCTGTGCTGATGTTCGGGCTGTGTAGGGCAGTCGCCCTGTGCCGAGGTCCGGGTTTGTTCTGCGGTTAGCTGGCAACGATTTCCGAGCTGTGTTCCACAGTTGCCTTTCACTAAATTTCGGGCTGTGTGCCACCGTCGCCCTGCACCGAGGTCCGGGTTGTGTGCCACAGTCGCCCTGCACCGTTGTATGGCCTGTGTGCCGCGGTTCGCCCTGTGCCGTGGTCCGGGCTGTGTTCCCGGTTGGCTAGCAATGTGTTCCGAGCACTGTGCGATGGTCGCCCTGCACAGATTTCTGCGCTGTGTGCTGAGGTCACCCTTCACTGAGGTTCGGGCTGTGTGCACCGGTCACCCTGCACTGAGGTCCGGGCTGTGTGCTGCAATCGCCCTGCACCAAGTTCTGGGCTGTGTGCCACGGTCGCCTTTGTTCGAAGTCCATACTGTGTGCCAGGGTTGCCCTGCATTGAGGTCAGGGATGTGTGCTGCGGTCGCTCTTCACTCAGGTTCTTGCTGTGTGCCACGGTCACCCTTCGTTGTGGTTCAAGCTGTGTGCAGCGGTCGTCCTGCTCAATGTCCTTGATGTGTGCCACAGTCGCCCTGTGCCTTGGTCCGGCCTGTGTTCCGTGGTTGCCCTGTGCCGAAATCCTGGATGTGTTCCACAGTCGGCAAGAAACGAGTTACTGGCTGTGTGCCGCGGTCGCCCTTCACTGTGTTTTGGGCAGTGTGCCACGGTCACCCTTCGTCAAGTTCTGGGCTGTGTGCCGTGATTGCCCTGTGACAAGGTCCGGCCTGTTTGCCATGGTCGCTCTGTGCCGAGGTCCAGGATGTGTTCTGTGGTTGGCTAGTGACGAGTTATGGGCTCTGTGCCACGGGCTCTTTGTACAGATTTCTGGGCTGTGTTCTGCGGTTGCCCTGCGCCGAGGTCTGGGCTGTGTTCCGCGGTCGGCTGGCGACGAGTTCTGTGCTTTGTGCTGCAGTCGCCTTCACTGAGGTTCGGGCTGTGTTCCGCAGTCACCCTGCACCTAAGTCCAGCCTGTGTGCCGCGGTCGCCCTGTGCCGAGGTCCGTGCAGTGTTCTGCGGTTGGCTAGTGACGATTTCAGAGCTCTGTTCCACAGTCGCCCTGCACAGATTTCAGGGCTGAGTGCCGCGGTCAGCCTTAACTGAGGTTCGGGCTGTGTGCTGTGGGCAACGTGCGCCGAGGTCTGGGCTGTGTTTGGCAGTCCCTGTGCTGGTGTCCAGGCTGTGTGCTGGGGTCGCCAACTCCTGAGGTCCATGATGTGTGCCAGGGACGCACTGTGCCGAGGACCATGCTGTGTGCCTCGGTCGCCCTTCACTGAGTTTTGGGCTGTGTGCCTCGGTCGCCCTTCGCCGAGTTCTGGGCTGTGTGCTTTGGTCTCCCTGCCACAAGGTCCGGCTTGATCGCCGTAGTCACCCTGCGCAGAAATCCGGGCTGTATTCCACCGTCGGCTAGCGAGGAGTTCCGGGCTCTGTGTCGTGGTCGCCCTGCACAAATTTCTGGGCTCTGTGCCACGGTTACTCTTTGCCAAGATCTGGGCTGTGTGCCAAAGTAGCCTTCTCCAGAGGTCTGGGCTGTGTGTTGCGGACACCCTGAGCCGATGTCCGGCCTGTGTTTGGCAGAACCCCTGCGCTGAGGTCCGGCCTGTGTGCCACAGTCGTCCTGCACCATTGTCCAGCCTGTGTGCTGCAGTCGTCCTGCGCCGAGGTCTGTCCTGTGTGCCATGGTCACCCTTCTCCGAGTTCTGGTATGTGTTCCACGGTCGGCTAGCAATGAGTTCCAGGCTGTGAGACGTGGTTGCCCTTCACTGAGTTTCGGGCTATGTGCCTTGGTCACCCTTTGCCGAGGTTCGGGCTGTGTGCCTCAGGCACCCTGCGCCAAGGTCCGGCCTGTGTGCCACGGTCACCCTGAACCGAGGTCCGGCCTGTGTGCTATGGTCACACTTCACAGAGTTTCGGGCTGTTTTCCTCGGTAGCCCTGTGTTAATGTTCGGGCTGTGTGCCATGGTCGCTCTGCGCCGAGGTCCAGGCTGTGTTCCGCGGTTGGCTGGCGACGATTTCCGAGCTGTGTGCCACAGTCGCCCTTCAATGAATTTCAGGCTGTGTGCCCCCGTGGCCCTGTGCAGAGGTCCGTGTTGTGTGCCGCAGTCGCCTTGCCCCGTGGTATGGTCTGTGTGCCGGGGTCGCCCATTGCGGAGGTCCGGGCTGTCTTCCGTGGTTGGCTAGCGACGAGTTCCAAACTCTGTGCCATGCTCACCTTACACTGATTGGGCTGTGTGCCGCGGTGTGCCGCAGTCGCCCTTCACTGAGGTTCGGGCTGTGTGCCGCGGTCGCCCTGAGCCGAGGTCCATGCTGTGTGCTGCGGTCACCCTGAGCAGAGGTCTGGCCTGTGTGCCACGGTCGCCCTGTGCTGAGGTTCGGGCTGTTCTCCGCCATTGGCTGGAGACGAGTTTGGTCCTGTTTGCCATGGTCGCCCTGCATTGAGGTCTGGGCTGTGTTCCACGGTCGGCTAGCGACGAGTTCTGATCTCTGTACCCCTGTCGCCCTGCACAGATTTCTGTTCTGTGTGCCACGGTCTCCCTTCACTGAGGTTCAGGCTTTGTACTACGGTCCCCCTGTGCCAAGTTCCGGTCTGTGTGCCACGGTAGGGTTGAACCGAGTTCCGAGCTGTGTGCCACGGTAGCCTGGTGTCGAGGTCCGGGCTGTGTTCCGCGGTTGCACTGCACTGAGGTTCGCGCTGTGTGCCATGTTAACATTGCACCAAGGTCCGAGATTTGTGCTGGGATGCTTTGTGCCGAGGTCCAGGTTGTGTGTCGCAGTTGCCATGCGCCGATGTCCATTCTGTGTGCCACAGTTGCCATCTCCCGGGGTCAGTGCTGTGTGCCAGGGTCACCTTGTGCCAAGGTCCGTGCTGTGTGCCTTGGTCGCTCTTCACTGTGGTTCGTGCTGTGTGCCACAGTCCCCCTGTGCTGTGGTATGGCCTGTTTGCCG
>SJYV01024866.1:0-17344 GCA_006410875.1 Neotragus pygmaeus | reverse complement strand
TTTTTTTTTTAACTGTCTACTTTAGAAAGCCAATTCATTCCATATTCTCCTGGAAAAAATAACGGCCATAAAGAATATTTAAGTAATTTTCAATGCGGTGTGGAAGCAAGACAGAAGCAGTTAAAAAAATTATATATACATTCTTCAGGCGCCCGTGGGGACCTTTATCCGTCGCGCGCCAACCGGAAGGTCCCAATCCTCGGAGGTAATGGCGGACGCCGGTGGGTTGGCGTTGTCTGTAGCTTAGGCCTTCAAGGAAACTGAGGATCTGTTGGATATCTACGCCATCCTCCCTGCCGTAAGGTAAGGAAGCAGCTTCCTGACCTCCTTGAATCCGGGGAGAGGGAGAGCTGCTAGGTCGGGAGCTGGGCCGAGCCTTTGGTAGGGGTTTCCGAGGCAGCTTAGGCCCGAGAGGTAAGGGCAAACGACGAGGAGGTGGCGGAGGGGGGATGCTCGGGTCGGCTTTAGGGAATCGCCTCCCGCTTGCGTTCACAGTGTGGGAACTAGGCCTGGCTCAAAATTAGCTTTCTGGAGACCTTACCTGTTAGGCACTGGAGAACGTGTGAGAATGGCAGGAGGGACGTCTCCCCCTTGGGAAAGTAAATCNGTATATATATGTATGTATGTATGTATGTATGTATGTATGTATTGGGCAGCTTACATAGACAGCCCTCCACAAATGGAACTTCCCTCAGCCCCTTGGCCCCTGTTATTTCTGTTGTAAAGACACTCGTCACAAGTCGGGTCTCACGTGGTCTATCTCATGCTCAAACAGGAAGGCTTTCCTTCCATCATGCTGCCTCTACCAATGGACTCCTTCGCTTTGTAATCCATGCCCATGGATGCACGTGCGCACATGTGGCCATAGGCTTGTGCACACACAGGCACACACTCCTTCGTGGTTTGTGGCATTTTCTCAGTGATGTGAACCTCTGATCCACACTCACTTTATGACTGACTCAAAAGCAGGGAAAGATGAACATCTGAGTTTGGCAGGTGGAAAGAATCGCTACAGCCATAAAGACTCATTTGACCTTGAGGACTGATAATGACTCTAGGGGCAGTTCAGAAAAAGAGTGCTGAGGTCACACCGTAAGCAAAATAGCCTGGTTTAACTAGCATGTGGCCTTCTCAGGGGACCATTCAAATCAGGGACCACAGTCACATCAATGGGCACCCCCTGGAACACTGATTAAACACCGCGTTCCAAGTCACACGGACTTCCCAGGTAGCTCAGGCTGTAAAGGATTCGCCTGCCAATGCAGGAGACGTGGGAGATGCGAGTTCGATCTCTGGGTCGGGAAGATCCCCTGGAGAAGGAAATGGCACCCCACTGCAGTATTCTTGTCTGGGAAATCCCATGGACCGAGGAACCTGGTGGGCTACAGTCCATGGGGTCGCAAAGAGCTGGACAAAATTGATGATGCATGCACACACGCCAGGTTGCATGGATGAGCCCTGCCCTCAGACCATGAGCATAGTCCCAGAGAGGGATCCAGAGGGGAACGCAGTCCCAGGGAAGGCGGCAGTCCTCAGTTTTGAGGCAGGATGTGGCACTGTCACTAAGAGTAGAAGACTGAATTGGATGAACTGGGGATTAAACTTGGTCCTCTATGCCTTTTCATTTAAACACAATGCAAGCCAGACCTTAGAGGTGGCTTGGCATTTGACTTAGCAACACAGTGAAAGATCAGAACATCAAACAGTCCTGTGCATATATGAGGATGTAAAAGCACACTCCTATAAAAGATAGCTGTGCCTTGCATAAGAGAGCCCAAGGTGAACCTGTGCCCTCTGAAAAGCTCACAGATCAAGAAAGCTAATTTTTTCTGTTTCCAAGGCAACAGAATGACAAACAGCTTGATTCTCAATCCAATGGATAATATGATGATTCTGCTACCTTTTCAATTAGAAAATGGCCTTAGGAAAGCAGACATCCCTGGATTCACCCGATGCTGGTCCAGACAACATGGATAGAAGCATCCAGCTTCTGATCTGCTGCCAAGAAACTAGTTAGACAAAAGAGAGGGATAATCTGATAACTGTATATGATGTGTCATCATACTAATGGGAGTGGGATTGGTTCTGCCACCTCATTTAAGCTTGGCTTATATATTCTTGAGAAAATAAGCTGGTGGGGAAAAGAGGAGAAAGAGCGATGAACTCACAGTGGGGACTTAAAGAAGCTACAGACCAGGCATTTCCACCGAACTTTGAAGGGTGAATAGGATATGGAGGCAAATCAGTAGAGGGGAATGCAAACCTGGCAGATGTGGAGTGAGACGGATGCTCTGTGACGGTTGCAAGGGGTCCCTTTGGGGAGTGCTGATAACTGATGGTGGCTTGGTTCTGTGATGGGAAAAAAAAGGCAGGCAGGTTGGAGGACAAAATTGAGGCTTTAGAAATTACCGTTTTCAGAAATGTGGGAATTATCTTGCAGGCAGAGTGATATCAGACTTAATTTTAGACATAGAAATCTAGGAGCGGGATAAATAAAAGAAGATTAGGCCAAGAGCCCATTATTAAGTTTACATAACAAATGTTGATTGAAAACAACCGTTTGCGCAAATCTACCCTCTTGGGCTAGATCCTCCCAACTTGAGCTTCCCATGTGACCCAGTGGTAAAGTATCTGCTTGCAAATGTAGGAGACCTGGGTTCGATCCCTGGGTCAGAAAGATCCCCTGGAGAAAGAAATGGCAATCCACTCCAGAATTATTGCCTGGGAAATCCCATGGATAGAGGAGCCAGCAGGCTGCATTCCATGGGGTCACAAAGAGTTGGATATGACTTAGTGACTAAATAACAACAACACCTTCCAACTTAAGTGCAGATCCATTCAGTCACTTTCAGGGGCCCTAGCATGTCCCTGCTCTGAACTGACATGACCACCGCCTGGACCACTGCAGACCAGCCTTCTAACCGGCTTCTTCCCGCTTCTTGCTTGGCTCCTTTCTAGCCCCTTCTTCTCACTGCAGACAGGATATTTACTTTGCAGTTATGGAGACCAGCTTGCCCCTCCCCAGCGCAAATCCTTCAGTGTCTTGCCATGATATTTAAGAGCAAGATCTGAAGTCATCCCCCCAAAATACCCCCTAAGACTGCCTGGCCCAGCCTGCCTGGATCTTGCCTCACCGCACGCCCCATCCTCCTTCATCCAGTGCATCGTGAACCAGCCTGGGAGGCTTTCTTTTGCGGTGCCTTCATCGGGCCGGTCTCATTTCCACCTCAAGGACTTCCCATGGGCATTCCTCTTCCTGGGACACGCCCCACCCTTCTCCTGGGACCAGCCCTCCTTGGCTCTCAGGTGCAGGAGAGAATATTCTTGTTCTCACCACCACCTCCCCAAATAAATCACATTCTTCATTAAAAGCCCTCTGGCATCCTTAAGCTTCCCTGCTGGACCCCTCATCCCTCCAAGGGCAGAGGCAGGGTCCCTGGACGAGAAGGGACCTGTGCAGTGGGTCCCTGACTCCCCTCTGCATTCATGAAACCACCAGGCGATGCTGCAGGCTGCAGAAGGCAGATGCCAGCTATTCTCACCTCCTCCTTTTGCCAGGAGGTGGATTTCACCTTCTGCTGTCAGTGGTCCCAGGCAGCTTGGCAGAGCTGGGGGGCAGAGGCCACCTGTGTCATCACACGTGTCTCTTCAGCATGGTTTCCTCTCCATTAGCAATGGGGTAGTGAGCAAGGGAGGGATCAGGGAAGGCAGAGAACTTAGGGAGGCTTTGCTTTCCTGTCGGTCTCTAAGTCATCCTGAGGGTGGTGAGCTCTGTTCTGCTCCTGTGCAGTGTTTATGGGATTTGTTGCAGCCTCCAGCCTCACTCCTGATAAGGACGTCCACTATTTCTTGCTCTGTCCCACAACCCCATATAAATAATTAGCACAGGAGTGGACTGTGGGGTATAAAAGAACAACTTTCTGTTTGGAAACCAGCACACACACACCTCCCAGATTTCAGCCCAGAGAATCCCCAGGGTGAGAAAAGCCATCTCTGGCGGGGAGAGGTGTGCTGTACAAGCCACACCCCCTCCGTCCATCTCCCTGGACCTTGCCTTTGCTGCTGGCATCCTTCTGATGGGAGGGGAAGGTCATACGCAGGTGCTAGGAGAGGTATGCTTGCCCGGAGAAATGCAGCCCTCCTTCCCTCCATCCTTCTTAGAAAAGATGAGACAGGTCAACCTCGCAGGGAGGAACTTTATCCAAAAACCACAGGGAGCCGACCAGTTAGTGACAAAGCAAAAGCCAGAGACACAAGTCTCAGAAGTGGTATTTAGTGCACGTTTCTGATTCAGCAGGGTTCTCATTCCCACACCAGTCCCAAGCGCTCCAAGATCTGGCTCTCAGCTGCTCACATTCTTTCGGAGGATCATCCCTGGCCTCCTCTGATTTACCCATTTTCCTGAGGACACAGTCATTCAAGTTGAAACCAACCAGGAATAGAACATGACAAGGCAGGAAAGGTCATTGTGTTCCAAGGGAAGTGTCTTTTCTGTAGGAGAGATGATAGGAAAATCCAGGGCAACTGAGTGTACAAAGAATGGAACCTTTTCTTTTCTGAGGTAGGAGGGGCAAGACCAGATAAAGCTTCCGATATTTGTAATAGACATGTAGTGTGTGGTTTTAATATAAAAACACACATTTTAGCATTGTAACAACCCCATTTTCACTCACTCCCTGCCTGCTTGCCAATGGTCCTTCATTGTCGTGAAGGGTGAAGATCTAGAAATGTGATTTCTTCTTTCTCAATGATGAATCTTCAGGAAGAAGAATATATTGTTTTATCTTTTTTGGCATCTTGGAGAAGAGCAAAAAGGGGAAAGAGCATAAAGGTTGAGAAACTCCTTTAAAAGCAAACTGTTCACAGTTGTTTGCACTACATTTTTCCAGTGATAATATAGATCTGTTGTGATTCACACCTCAACCCTTGGAATCACAGGCTTTGGAATCTTCTTTGTGAATCTACTTAATCTCCTAATTCATTTAGGTACTCCAGTTGAGAGGACTAAGCTGTTCCCTGTTTGCTGAACCGTAGATAAGGACACTGACAAAGGTGCATATAGTCAAAGCTCTGGTTTTCCCAGTAGTCATGTGTGGATGTGAGAGCTGGACCATTAGGAAAGCTGAGTCCTGAAGAATTGATGCTTTTGAACTGTGGAGCAGATTCTTGAGAGTCCCTTGGACTGCAAGGATATCCAACCAGTCCATCCTAAAGGAAATCAATCCTGAATACTCATTGGAAGGGGTGCTGCTGAAGCTGAAGTTCCAAAACTTTGGCCACCTGATACAAAGAGCTGACTCATTGGAAAAGACCCTGATGCTGGGAAAGATTGAAGGCAAAAGGAGAAGAGGGCAGCAGAGGATGAGATGCTTGGATGGCATCACCAACTCAATGGACATGAGTTTGAGCAAACTCCGGGAGATAGTGGAGAACAAGGAAGCCTGATGTGCTGCAGTTCATGGGGTTGCCAAGAGTCAGACGTGACAGCGACTAAACAACAACAGATAAGGAAGCAGATGTGGGAGGGTAGTACAGTAAGTTCTTAGTTTTTATTTGGCTTTTTTTTTTCTTCCTCCCCCTCCACCATCTGTAATTCCTGAGGAAGATTGAGCTTCAGGCCCACGTTGCCTGAGGAGACCATCCCTGCCTGCTCCCTATTTCCACAAGCCTGTTCCCTTCAGGGGCTGGGACTGGGAGGATGGGGCTGCTCAAGGAGGATGAGGAGGAGGAAGGGCTGGAAAGATAGTGGCTGGGTCTGTGGTTGCCATACAACAGATGGGACATGAAATTTTTTTTTTTTAAATAGCGAAAACATTTTGTATTGGAGTGTGCCGATAAACAGTGTTGTGGTAGTCTCAGGTGAACAGTAAGGGTCTCAGCCATGAATATACATGCATCCATTTTCCCTCAATACCCCTCCCATCCAGACTGGCATGTAACATTAAGCAGGGTTCCATGTGCTACACATAGGTCATTGTTGGTTGTCCATTTTAAATATAGCAGTGTGTATACGACCTTCCCAAAGTTCCTAACTATCCCTTCCCACCCCCGGCAACCATGAGTTTAAAGATCAGAAATACAGACACATTTTAGTATAGCAATGTCCTGAATATTGTGTGGGGCATACTTAAACACTAAAATCTCGTTTGTCTGAAATTGAAGTTTAATGAGGGTGTGGATGATGAGAGGGTCTATAGTCGGTGGAAGTCCTAGCTTGGTCCTCACATTGGAAATCCCCAGGAGAGATGGAGCCCGTGGGGAGAATGACGGCACCCAAGGAATCGTGAAAATAGGACAACAAGCATTCTGAGGTTGCCAGTGATGACCAAGGGCTAGAGGCCCATGAGGCAGTGTAGTTTTCTCCACTTAAATTTCCCCAGACATAACAAAACCTTGTGTTTCCTCTACCTACCCTGCCTTTCAGTGACGTTTTCAACACATTCTTCCTCCAGGATCATCATCCTACTCTCTTCTCATAAGACTGGGCAATCTTAGCGATTTTCCCCATTCACAGAATCTGAGTGTTATCCATAGGATTCATGATGCCATGGGCCTGGGTGGTTGAGATTCCTCCTGAAGTGGGGGGGTCTTTGCTCCCCCAGAGACCACAGACTCCATAGCTCTCAAGATGATCAAGCTTAGAAGTGAGCGGTTGAATGACAACAACGAGGAAAGCTAACCGTTTCTTTTGAAAGCATCCTGTGTTTCCACGTGTATGTTTCATACCCATCAATCAGCAAACATAAAGGCCTCCATTTTTACAAGATGCATGAGTGGTGAGACACACTGATGGTACCTGCCCTTTCTGAATCTCCCTCACCACCCCATGATTAAGGATCTGAGCTATCTGCAGTCTCCTCCTGGCTGGCCAAGGCCCCCAGCGTTCTAATCATCAAAGCTTTGCAGTTATTTTCCTTGATGGCCTTAATCTGGAAGTGCCCTCAGCTAGGAACAATATGGCCCCTACAGGTGTCCACCCTAGACAACCCACAGATCCTGCTGGTAGGTTGAGAGGCAGAGTCTCTCAAGATGATGGAAGTGGAGAATAGAAACACCCACAAGGACTCCATGACATACGACAACAGGAAAGGCTGTCACTCTTCAGGAGCATCAACACAACAAAGTGTGTCCTTGGCACATGTGAAATTGGGAGCATGAAGCTCGAGTTCTGAGTCAACTACTCTGAGTTTTGTGACCTTGGATGGGACACTTTCTGTGCTGTCTCATCGTCTTCAGCTGTGCGGTGGTGGTGACTGTGCTGAGGTGTCAGCTTCTCAAGATAACAGATGTGAAAAGAGCTTGGTGTGTGCCTGTGTGTGTGACAAGTACAGAAATGATAGTTAAAGTTTCACAAGTTGAATATTGAAATTTACACAAAACAGTGCAGAACAGCCAATCCAAAGCCTATGAACCGTGAGTAAACAAGACAGATACTAAAGAGAAGAATGGCAGGGGATGAGATGGTTGGGTGGCATCACTGACTCAATGGACATGAATTTGAGCAAGCTCCAGGAGATGGTAAAGGACGGGGAAGCCTGGTGTGCTGCAGTCCATGGGGTCGCAAAGAGTCAGACATGACTGAGCGACAGAACAAAGACAAGAAGAGAAGCAAATAGAAAGACAGCCTAAAGAGTTGGCTGAGAGCTGATGGAGATGCAAATATATCATTTTATCCTCTCATAATCCACTAGAGAGACTCTTATCTCATAGCCAGAGGGAGCAATTATCTATCTGTATAAGAGTTTCTGGTAATAGAAAGATGACCCACGTAAATATATTTATCAGCTGTGTTGTAATAAGTGACCTCCACACACCAGGCATTGTTCTGAAGTGCTCACCAAACAGAACTCAGGTTAATTCTCACCAGACCCTGTGAAGTACTATCAGTAGCCCCGCATCATAGCAAAGGAAGCTGAGATGCACACACACGTGTCGCTTGCTCAGCATCACTCAGATGTACGTGATGGAGTTTGGATTCATGGTTATAACCTGTGCTCTGAAACACATTTTTATATTGATTATGTAAATAGACCTGACAGAAACAATTACAAAATTCCCCATAAGGAACGTGTTTGTAGATAAGATCGCCAGAAAAACAAGATCATAGACTTAATAGAACTAGCTTGATGAGAGACATAGCTAAACGAGAGTTAAACTAATTATTTAGATATTTTAAATTATAAAGAGTTTAAGAGAAAGGGAATTTTACTCTTCAACTTATACATTTATTACCAAGCTTCAGCATCTATTTAGGAAACAATAGGGGACTTCCCACATGGCTCACCAGCAAAGAATCCACCTGCCAGTTCAGGAGATGCAGGAGACGTGGGTTCAACCTCTGGGCCAGAAAGATCCCCAAGAGGAGGAAATGGCAACCCACTCCAATATTCTGGCCTGAGAAATCCCATGGAGAGAAGAGCCTGGTGGGCTGCAGTCCCTGGGGTCACAAAAAGTCTAACGCAACTTAGCAATTAAACAACAATATAGAAAACAAAAGACAACCGATTACTTCCTAAGGATTTAGTTATAATTTTAAAATGGTCATGCTTTTGGTAAGGCATGAACCTTTAATGCAGGAAGGCAATGGCACCCCACTCCAGTACTCTTGCCTGGAAAATCCCATGGACAGGGGAGCCTGGTGTTCTTGCCTTGAGAATCCCAGGGACGGGGGTGCCTGGTGGGCTGCAGTCTCTGGGGTCGCACAGAGTCGGACATGACTGAAGTGACTTAGCAGAACCTTTGATGACTGGATGCAGTTTCAGTGGCTTAGTTCCTTATGTGAAAGTTTACTAACTTAGAAATGCTATGCTGCTGCTGCTAAGTCACTCCTTTTCGACTCTGTGTGACCCCACACAGAGGTGCCATCGCCTTCTCCGAGAAATGGTATATCCTTGGGCAAAAGAAAGACAACTTTGTAAGGCTGTGCTCAGCACCAAACTCCTTTGTCAGCCAGCTTGTCCAGGCTTGTTGCTGTTCAGTCACTAAGTCATGCCTGACTCTTTGCAACCCCATGGACTACAGGGTGTAAGGTGCTAATTGGTATTTAAACATTAGGGGGGATGGTGTTTTCATTTCATCTCAATTATCACTGTGCATTTTGAGGTGAAAATAACCAAAAACAGTGGTCTCTTGGAAGTTGGTTTGCTGATGGGGCGTGAAATATTAATACATTTCTGTGTCCTGGAATAAAATTCAGACGGCTGTATACCTTAGCCAATTGCTTCCTAGTCCTCACTTCTCCCACCCAAATCCTCTGAGACAGTGGTTCTCAGACATGTTGGTCTTTCCACCTCTACAACAGGCTAAATAAATATAGAAAAACTAAAAAAGCTTTTGTCTATGTGAGTTACATCTATGAGTATATACCATGCATTCATGATCAGTCGCTCAGTCATGTCTGATTTTCTGTGACCCCATGGACTATAGCTTGCCAGGCTCCCCTAACCATTGGTTTTCCCAGGCAAGAATACTGGAGTGGGTTGCCGTTTCCTCCTCCAGGGAATCTTCTTGACCCAGGGATTGAACTTATGTCTCCTGCCTCTCATGCCAATGCAGGTAGATTATTTACTGCTGAGACACCTGGGAAGCCTCTCATATTTACTGTATCTGATGTTAAATTGAAAAGTTTAAATATGCAGTATAACATATACTGCATATATATAACATATACATAGGAATTCATTTTAAAGTCATAATAAACCCATTATATATCAAAGAAAGTAGTTCTTTAAAAAATTTTTTTTGTAAATAGTTCTTTTAAAATAACGATATTTTCTCAAATATGGCATTCTTTTATATTTTTGAAAAATCTCTGTGTGGCTTTTTTTGCTGATATTTTCATAATAATTTAATGAAACAGTGACTAGTTTCTTGGGTTTTAGAACTTACATGACTCCCTCAGATGTATTAAATTGCTGACTTTCAAGTCATTTCTTAGGAACTTTTGTAGGGGTTATGAAAGGGCTTCCCTGACCAACGAGAAAAAGCCAAGTAGAAGTAATATAAGGATCCCCCTTTGGAGAAGGAAATGGCAGCCCACTCCAGTATTCTTGCCTGGAGAATCCATGGACAGAGGAGCCTGGCGGGCTACACAGTCCATGGGGTTGCAAGAGTCGGACACAACTGAGGAACTTAACACAGTTCAGTTCAGTTCAGTCGCTCAGTCGTGTCCGACTCTTTGTGACCCCATGAATCGCAGCACGCCAGGCCTTCCTGTCCATCACCAACTCCCAGAGTTCACTCAAACTCACATCCATCGAGTCAGTGATGCCATCCAGCCATCTCATCCTCTGTTGTCTCCTTCTCCTCCTGCCCCCAATCCCTCCCAGCATCAAAGTCTTTTCCAATGAGTCAACTCTTCACATGCGGTGGCCAAAGTACTGGAGTTTCAGCTTTAGCGTCATTCCTTCCAAAGAAATCCCAGGACTGATCTCCTTCAGAATGGACTGGTTGGATCTCCTTGCAGTCCAAGGGACTCTCAAGACAAGGACCCCCCAAAATTCAGCCTGTTGCCTTTTTAAAAATCTTGTATTGGATCAGAGTTGATTTACAATGTTGTGTCAGTTTCAAGTGTGCACACTAAGTCTCTGCAGTCGTGCTCGGCTCTTTGTGACCCCATGGGCTGTAGCCCACCATGCTCCTCTGGGATTCTCCAGGCAAGAATTCTGGGGTGTGTTGCCATGCCCTCCTCCTGGGGATCGTCCCAACCCAGGGATCAAACCCGGGTCTCCTGAATTGCAGGCAGATTCTTTACCACCGAGTCACCAGGGAGGCCAGCAAAGTAAAGCAGTTATCCATACACGTGTATCTGTTCCTTTATAGCTCCTTCTCCTTTATAGGTTGCTGCAGAGTGCTGGGTCATGTTTCCTGTGCTATACAGTTGGTCCTTGATTATTTTATATATTCTATTGTCTGTCTTAATAGAAGACAGCTGTGGTCTTATATCTGCTTCTTTGTTTAGTCTGTTATTATATATTTTATTTGAAATACAAGAGGAACATCTGATCTCACACAGATATATAGTTGGAAAATGAAGGGTTATTTTCATAGTTTTTTAGGTAATGGTAGATATTTTATACTATACCAAAATTCTGTAAGTTGTAGTTTCTTAAAGGTTAGTAGAAGTAAAGAGTTTTCAAATATTGCAATGAACTTTATGTTACCTAAAATCCATTGCTCTATCTTGAATGTATCATAAATGTATTGAATGGATCTTTTATGGATGGGTGTGTTGGCATAAATAGTTGGTTATGAAGATATTCTAAATGTTGATGTATTTCATTAAATGATACATTTTTGCAAGTCGTATTTGTTAGTTTGACGAACAATCTCAGAAAGTCTGTAAGTACTGGGAAATGTTTAGATTCAAGGTAGGCATTTCAGACTTTTCCACATGCTAATATATATTTCTCATGTAAATACTTGGTGAGAGACCCTTCCTGTGTCATCAGATCCATAAGAAAATGCCTGCATCCACCCACGACTGAGTAACGGTAGCTTGTCTGTCAGTCTTTCTTTCAGGTAAAATTAGTGTCTCGTGAAAAGAGCAGCTCGTTCATTTCACAACTCAACGCACAAGCAAGTGCTTCTCCAGGAGAAAACCATCATAAAGCAGGAGAACTTTATGTGTGTTTTCCATTTTATCACCCAGAATATTAAAGAGAAGTGCAATCAAGGGTCAAGATGTAATAAAATTAATCAATTTTTACTGCATGTCAAGGACATTCTTAATTGGAACTTTTTTTTTTCTTTCTTTCTCTTTTTTTTTTTGCTGCAAGCATGTGACAATGAAGGATATAACAGCTCCAAGACAGTGTCACGTCACTGGCTTGATTCCTTTGGAGGTACTAGCCGTTTTACCCACCATTGTTCCTGCAGTTTCAGTGGGAATGTCCACAGAGTTGAAAGTGCAAATAAAATCTTAACTATCCGACAGTAGTCTTATCCTTACAGGGTTCCCAGGAAGGAGTCCAGGGGTTCCTGGACCAGACTTTGAGAACTACCCTTTCTGGATTACCCCTGGTCTGTGTTGTGTTGAGTACTGCTTTCCCTCAAAGAGAAGTTTACGGAAAAACTCACAACTCTGCCCTAGGATATATATTTTAAAAAGCACACATTTCTTCGAGTAGTAGTCAAGTTAATGCTTAAAGAAAAGGCAGTAGCATTCTGTATTCCGTAGTCTTTATCATTCCTCTCTGAAATAGCCAGTCAGTCTTTGGATTGTTGGTTGTCATTTCATTCATTCACACAGTACATATTAAGACCAAATGTCAACTCTGAGATGTTTCAGAATTTAATTTGCATTATTTGTGCACACTGTGATGCTACCATTTTAATTTCTTTGAGCGTGAGCATGAGCGTGTTTGCCTCATAAAAGAAACAGTAAAAAAGGTGCAGCCAAGCACCTTCAATGTGTTCATGACTTGTTTCATTGTAAATAGCATGTCTGATAAATTAGATTAAAATAAGGTTGTCTTTGGGACCTTTTGGCGAACATGGGCTTCGTCTAAAATACAGTGAATTATCTTATTCAAGTTTCTGTTTCCATGTGGCACCTTAGTGAACATGAAAGTCACTCAGTTATGTCTGACTCTTTGTGACCCCATGGACTATACCGTCCATGGAACTGTCCAGGCCAGAATACTGGACTGGGTAGCCTTTCCATTCTCTAGGGGATCTTCCCAACCCAAGGATCAAACCCAGGTCCGCCACATTGCAGGCGGATTCTTTACCAGCTGAGCCACCTTAAGGAATGTCTTAAATGGAAACTCTATAGTAACTGGAAACTCTAGGTCCCTATAGTAAGAGAACTGGAACAGTGGAAGGGCCACCTGTGTGACCATGTTTCAGCCTGGAACAGTGTCAGGAGAGGTCTTCCAGGGGCCAGAAATGGAGTGGATACGAACTTGAGTTTTAGAATCACAGATATTTTGGTTTGCTCTGCTATCTATATCTGGGTGATAGCTTTAGTACTTAATCTTTCTGAGCATTTGTTTCCAGCTAGAAAATGGGGTAATGGTGTGTGAACCCCTAACTGTAGATGACTCCCTGGCTACTGTGAGCATTAAACAACTGTCAGTCTGAAAAACCTTCTAGCCCATTAGCTAGGACTCAGTGTATCAGGTTAGTAGGGCTGGCAAAGCAGAGTGCTGCAAACCAAGGGGCTTACACGATAGAAATGGACTGTTTTGCAGTTCTAGAAGCAGGAAGTATGAGATCAAGATGTTGGCAAGATCATGATCCTCCTGAAGGTGCTAAGGGAGAATCTTCTAGTAGCTTCAGGAAACACCAGACTGCATGTGGTGTTTTCCCGTGCGCATGTCTATGCCCACATGTTACTTGGTGCTCAGTTGCATTTGATTCTTTGCAACACCCAAGGACTGCAGCACACCAGCCTCCGCTGTCCTCTACTATGTCCCAGAGTTTGCTCAAAATCATGTCCATTGAATCAGTGATGCTATCTAACCATCTCATCCTCTGATGCCCCCTTCTCCTTCCATCTTTCCCAACATCAAGGTCTTTTCCAGTGAGTCAACTCTTCACATAAGATGGCCAAAATATTAAGTGCACAAATGGCCCCTTGATATAAGGACTCCAGCCAGTGATACCGGACCTACTGCAGGAGGACCTCATCTTAACTAATTGTGCCTAAGAGAATGCCTTTTTGGGTCTTTGTTTGTTTGTTTTCATTTTATTTAGTTGTACATTTGGGTATCTCATATCTTAGTTGCACACAGACTGTCCAGTTGCGCTGTGGAAGCTTAGTTGCTCTGTGGCATGTGGCATCTTAGTTCCCTAAGAATCCAACCCACATCCTCTGCCTTGCGAGGTGGGTTCCACTGGGCCACCTGGGACGTGCCTGGAGATGCATTCTGAAGTACTGGGAGTTAGGACTTCAGTAGATGGATTTGGGGCGATACAGCTCAACCCATAGCATTTACTAAGCTCAAAAAGACCCTGATGCTGGGAAAGACTGAAGGCAGGAGGAGAAGGGGATGACAGAGGACAAGATGGTTGCATGGCTTCACCGACTCAGTGAGTGTGAATTTAAGCAAAGCTCTGGGTGATGATGAAAGATGGGGAGGCTCGTGTGCTGCAGTCCACAGGGTCTCAGAGTCAGACACGATGGAGTGACTGGAAACAACAGTGAATATAGGGTTTTTCTATGGATTTTTTTGTGTGTGTCATATTGCAATGTAGGGAGCTCTTAAATGGTGATTGGGAGAGGGTGGAACTAAGGACTGTCCTGAGGTTCTGGTTTTGACAACAGGATCAAAATATAGCTGCCATGGACTGAGATAGAAACTCAAAAGGAGGAACAGAGTTGGAGGGATCAGGGGAGGACTTAATTTTTGCAATTTAGAAAAATTTTTTGTATCTAGTTGGTATATCAAGTAAAAATTGTAAATTAAATCCTGATGAGAAATATGGGATTGAGATAAAATTTTGCCAGTCATCCAAGAAAAAAAAAAAAAAACTTCTGGTCTGTGTGTCATGGACATATGGTTTCATTCTTGTGTTGTTATGAATCGTTTCATTCATTCCACAGACATTTGTAGGTTGACTATTTTATGCCAGGCATTCAGGTAATTTTTGTTTCAAGTTATTGAATATTTGGGAAATTGACAGTTTGTAAAACTAGAGACATGTTTGGAGAAAAATGAATAGACTGGATTGACAACAACCATGAGCGAATTCAAGACATTCATCTGGAGACATAGGTTGGAGCCAGGTAGCAGAGGACCAGACTTTTTTCTTGAATTTTTTTCTCCAAGGGCAACAGGAAAGCACCGAGGACTTTGAGCAGGTAATTGGCATGTGCAAGGCTGCATTTTAGGAAGACTAACCTGGAAATGATTGCATAAGGAATTGAAAGTGGTGGGCACTGACTGGAACTCAGAAAGATGATAGATTCACCCACAGGAAAGGGAAAAATCGTACCAATGAAGAAGAGAAGACCCAGGCAGAAATTATGATGGTATTTGGAGACTGAACATAAACAGGGAGAAGACAGTTGAAATTTACTCCAAAATTTCTGGCTTTGAATAATGGGTAAACCTGGTACTGTGGAAAAATATTGAGAAAGGGAAATTTAGAGGTAGCAGATTTGTGGAAAGAAGCTTTTTGCCTTCAGTTGACATCACCTGCCAGGTGGAGGAATCCCACTTGGAGGGGAAACCTGGGTCAGAAGCAGCCACCTAGTGATGTCAGGGAAGCATCCAACACCAGCCATGACACCCCGGAGATGGCTAATGCTTGATCCCTCTGTCTCAGCTTCTCTGCACGTGTTCAACTTCTTTCTCTCCAGTAGCTTAACTTCATGTGTCCAGACCTAATGCAGGCAAAATGTTAATTCCCTGGAACCCTGCTCAAGTCAACAGCACAACTGAAGTGAAGTCGCTCAGTCATGTCCAACTCTTTGAGACCCCATGGACTGTAGCCTACAAGGCTCCTCTGTCTATAGAACTTTCCAGGAAAGAGTACTGGAGTGGGTTGCTATTTCCTTCTTCAGGGGATCTTAAACCTCACCAAACCAGCTCCCACCCCATGTCCCTTATTTAGGGCCCAGCATATCCTGCTTTACTCAGCACGGTGCTAAGTCCCTACAGTTGTGTCCAAGTCTTTGTGACCCTGTGGTCTGTGGCCCAACAGGCTCCTCTGTCCATCGGATTCTCCAGGCAAGAATACTGGAGTGGGTTGCCGTTTCCTCCTCCAAGGGATCTTCCAAACCCAGGGATGGAATCCATGTCTCCTGCATTGCAGGTGGATTCTTTACCAGCTGAGCCACAGGGAAGCCCAAGAATACTGGAGTGGGTTGCCATTTCCTTCTCCAGAGGATATTCCCAACCCACGGATCAAACCTCCATCTCCTGCAGCTTCGGCATTGCAGGTGGATTCTTTACCACCAAGCCCCAAGGGAAGCACATCCTGCTTTACTATACTAAGTTAAAGAAATAGCTAAGGTTACTTTTTTGCTAAGCCCGTAAGTCTTTTTAAAAGACTCAGATTTTGACTTCTGTCTTTTCATGTAAAAGAGGGATCTTAGAGTGAAGGGCAACTCCAGAAATCATGTAGAAAGACGGACATTGGGTCAAACCAATGTCCTCAGTGAGACATATCCTTTTATATGATCCTTTTTTTAGTTTTTAAAGATCCTCTCTGAAGGTCAATTCTGGTTGCATTCAGGATCATTTGTTTGTCTAACACCATGAAGTTAGGGATGTTTATTCTTATGAAATTAGGTATATATGGATAAAATGTATCTCAACATAAAAGTGATTATTTGAAGGAATAAAGACATGGGGTAAGTAGAAATTATCCAAGACTATTGTTGTAACTAAAGTTGGGTGCAGAAGGCATCAGCTATGTGGGCAACAAATCAAAAGGGCTGAGAAGACACAATCACTGTGATTAGTTCTAAACAAAATTAAAAGCCCCCTTTCTTCCCATACAGCTTAAAACCTGGTTTAAGGGCTGAGATGCAAATTTAAATTACTTAAAGAGGCTTACGTAGTAAAAGAGTGGATGTTTGCCCATAATGGGGGAAATTGCTATGAATGAATATCGTAAAAGGATGTGAAAATGGAGTTACGCTCCCAGACTATTCTGCAGACATCCATCAGTTTCTGTCTGGAACAGTAGCTGCTTCTCTTCTCTTCTGGGCTCCATCCATGTGGTTGCCAGAGGAGCAGTCATTTTCTGAGGATGGTGGTTTTTCTCAGGAGGATGGGGATTTTTCCAGAGGTGACCACAGCGTCCCAGCACCTGGTGATGGTGGTGGTCTGGAGGGCAGCACCTCATGCAGGTGGAGCCCACAGGAGCCCTTCCCTGGCATGTCTGGACTTGGGACCTAAAAGGGGGATGTGCACTTACCTGTGGTGGTGAAGAGTGAGAAGCTGGAGCAGAGGAGTCCTTAGAAGAGGTGAGGTGCAGCATCTGCCGAGAAGCAGTGATGGGGACCCAGGAGGGAGGGGCTCTGGGCTCCTTCTGAGCCTGCCCTCTGGAGTTTACAGGAGCCTGGTGTACGCTCCCCTGGCCTGGGGAGTCACTATTGTTTGCTTGCATTTTGGTTTTTGCTTGCATTGTTGTCACTTGCGAACAAAGGATTCTGATTGACACAAAAGACACTTCAGAACTTGAACTTCAGGAGAATGAGTATATGTTCCTGAGGCATAGTGGGGAGCATGTGGAGCTCCCTTCTGAGTAGACTATTAAAAAAAAATTCCCCCAATACTCAACGACTGTCTTCCTGACCAAATGCAATAAAGACGATGCCATAGGCAGTCTAATTGGAAAGTGCAGAGTATTTTCACTGTGCTAGTAAACTGTTGCTCTTTCCGTGGGA
>SJYV01024862.1:0-23525 GCA_006410875.1 Neotragus pygmaeus | reverse complement strand
CAACTGAACTGAACATATTTGGATGGCATCACTGACTTAGGGGACATGAATCTGATCAAACTTTTGGGAGATATTGAAGGACAGGGAAGCCTGGTGTACTGTGATTCGTGGGGTTGCAAAGAGTCAGACATGACTTACCAACCAAAGAGCAACAACAGAACATACGAATAAAGGTCATGTGGCCGTAAAAAGGGTATCAACCCAAACTGAAAATGACCAAGTAGAATTTCTAGAAATTAAAGACATAATAAATGGAAATAAAATTCAATGGATTAAAAAATAAAATGAAAAACAAAGATTCATTTGATTCAGTTGCAGTTAGATGTAGTTGAAGAAAGAACTAGTAAAATGAAAGATGGAGCTGCAGAAATGATCTCTAATTCAGCAGAAACAGAACCATGGAAAACATGAAGAGTACATGATTAAGAGCAAAAAAAGTGGCAACTGTACAGTTAAACCTACTTAGTAAGTAGCTGATCCAAGACACCACATGTTGAGGTGCTGGATGCAGAGCACACAGCAGGTTGACTTTTAAGGGGGAAGAGGCAGCCAGGCAAGAGAGGAGACTGAAAGAAACACAGGGAAAGAGAGACAAGTATCAGGCTTGAGACAAACATGCTGTGGCAAGTCGACAATGCCAAAAGTCACTCCTTGAAGATGACTGATGAGATAGACAAACTCCAGTCATCCTGATCCGGAAGGAGTCTCAATGACTAAGTGTTAGGAATGAGAGCAGGAGGCAAAACCATAGCTGCTCCACCAATTACATGGGAGATATTGTGAATAATTTTATGCTGAGATATATGTCCACTTGGATGGAGTGAATAGAATTCTAGAAAAATATAACTTAATAAAAGCAAACCAAGAAGAAATAAATAACCTGAATAATCCTTTAGTTAAATCAAATCAGTAGATAAAAATCTTTCAGAGAAAACCAGTTCTAGATAGTTTTTTACTACCATGTTTTAACAACATTTAAGAAAGAAAGAATTCTAATCTAAAAAGCTTCTTTCAGAGTATATAGAAAAAACGTTTTTCTAAGTTTATGTAATATATCGTATTTCAATGGTAAAGTCTTAAAAGTATTCCCTTTAAGATGAGGAACGAGGAGGAGGTGACCACCGTCAGCACTCTAGTCAACACAGTATAAGTCCAAGGAAAGGGTCATAGGGAGGACAAGAAAAGAAGTAAAAAGCAGCTTAAATAGTTAGAACTTTCTTTTTCTCATGTAAATGTAGGCATCTCAGGACTGGGATTGGGGCCCCCATCCTCAGTTTATCCCCTTACACAGTCACCCTCAACAGCTGGTTGCTAACTTATAGTCCAATATTGCTGCCAAGTGCCAGCCATCATGTTTGTATTCCTGCCAAGTGGAGAAATTAAATGAGAAGGAGATACGACTGCTGTCTGCTTGGATGTTACTTGAGAGGCATATCTACCACTTCTACTTCTATCCTGCTGGCCAGAGGACTTTATCAGACTCAGCTGTCACCTTGATTCTGGGTGGCCGTTAGTGGAGAGAGGTCTTCCCTGTGGCTCAGTTGGTAAAAAGTCTGCCTGCAACGCAGCAGACCTGGGTTCAATCCCTGGGTCAGGAAGATACCCTGGAGAAGGAAATGGCAACCCACTCCCATATTCTTGCCTTGAGAATTCCATGCACAGAGGAGCCTGGTGGGCTGTAGTCCATGGGGTCACATAGAGTCGGACACAACTGAGTGACTAACACACATTGAAATGAATGAAAAGTGTTTAGTTGTGTCCGACTCTTTGCGATCCCATGGACTGTAGTCTACCAGGCTTCTCTATCCGTGGGATTTTCCAGGCAAGAGTACTGGAGTGGGTTGCTATTTCCTCCTCCAGGGGATCTTCCTGACCCCGGGATCGAACTCAGGTCTCCTGCATTGCAGGCAGATGCTTTACCCTCTGAGCCATCAGGGAAGCATAATGGAGAACAGATGGAGAATGGGACAGGCACGCAGGGACAGACTCAGAACCGAGGGCCCAGCCCAGACAGTGGGCCAACTGAAGGCTGCCCAGGCCAGGGTCAGGGGTCACCCTCTGCTGGGAGCTGCACCATGCCACTGATACCCTCCAGCTGTGCCCACCCAGCCTCCAGCCCCTTTGGGGGATGACGGAAGGAGGCGGGGAGGGATGGCCGTTGGTGCTCCACATCACCTGGGAGAGAGGTGATGGGAGCTCTGGCTCAGTTTGCAAGATGCCGCGTGACCTTGCTCATTTCAACGCCACGAGTGAGAAGACGCTTTGAGCAGCTGTTTTGCTGTCTGGAACCATGTATTGGCAGGAGGACTTTCAGCAAATGTGCAGAGCACGTTGCTTTTGTCATAATTTCAGCAAGTGTATTTTTAGCTTAAAACTTAGGAGCAACCTGACTGTGCAGCCTCAGAGCCTAGAGATGCTGTCAGAGCCGGGACAGAGGTGGCAGGTCCCCCCAGTCCAGACGGCGACCTGTCAGGAAGGCCAAAGCCAAGGTCTCGTGGGTCACACACTCAGGAATGTTTAGAACGCTTACCAGATGAAGGACTGGCTGGAGCGCTGGGGCTGCATTTAGCAGTGGACGTGCGGGAGCCATGGGGGCTTCAGGGCCTGCAGCTGAGCAAAGGGGACCTGGGGATGCAAGTGGGGGTGGCAGGAGCCTGGCTTCTGTTGCCTTGTCATGGACCACTCTGTCTTCACTGTAGGGTCACCAGGGAAGGCTTCTTTGACAGGGAAGCCCAGACGTGCAGCCTTGCAGGCTCCCATTGAGGTCATTCTCAGAATGGAGTAGCCAGGAAGATGGCTNCCAGTCCATCCTAAAGGAAATCAGTCTTGAATATTCATTGGAAGGACTGATGCTGAAGCTGACACTCCAATATTTTGGCTACCTAATGCAAAGAACTGACTCATTTGAAAAGACACTGATGCTGGGAAAGGTTAAAGGCAGGAGGAAAAGGGGACGACAGAGGATGAGATGGTTGGATGGCATCACTGTCTCAATGGGCACGAGTTTGAGTAAACTCTGAGAGTTGGTGATGGGCAGGGAGGCCTGGTGTGCTGCAGTCCATGGGGTCACAAAGAGTTGAACACAACTGAGTGACTGAACTGAACTGAACTGAAAGTACTTAGACCAGAGCTTGCTTATAGTACATGCTGCATTAGTGCAGTATCTGTCATTTTAGTTTATTTTCATTTTATTCTTTACTGAGCAGTGAATTTACTTTGCTTTGGTGGTCAAAGAGCTCAACTTAATGCAATAATAAATGATAGAAGGAAATATTTATTAGACACTTCCTACATGGTACACATTTTGCAAATTGTCATATGCACTATCTTATTTAATTTTAAAAATAGCAT
The DNA here is from genome assembly GCA_006410875.1 of Neotragus pygmaeus. Lineage (NCBI taxonomy): Eukaryota > Metazoa > Chordata > Mammalia > Artiodactyla > Bovidae > Neotragus > Neotragus pygmaeus. The sequence goes on along the minus strand of SJYV01024862.1, from coordinate 20,174 downwards.
CATTTTTAACAGGAACTTGAGACCCAGATGGTTAAGCAATTTGTCTAAGAATCAAGCTAATGAGTAAAGGTAAAGGGACAGAGATTCATCCCCAGGTAATCTGAGCCTATTGCCTCTTTGTTTAATCGTGGTATTCCTCTGCCTCACCATTAGGTCATCCACACAACTGTGGTGGGCTTAGGTACTCAGTCGTGTCTGACTCTTTGTGACCCCATGGACTGTAGACCCCCAGGATCCTAACTTGTCCCTCCTAACTGGGTGAAATTCATTATATATCTCTTTAAAGTCTAACTGAAGAATATTTAAGGTGACTATATGTGGTATTTATGTATTGTGTGTACGTATATATGACTGGACATATGCAAGCACACACACATTTACATTCATAAATACACTTAGATACATTCACTTCAGCACCATTTGCAATAGTAGAATTTATTTTTGGGGGCTCCAAAATCACTGCAGATTGTCAATTTCCAATGACAGGTAATTGCTGTGTTTTTTTTTTTTTTCCTTCATTTCCTTTTACTTTTCTGGGTTTTATTAGGTGCTGTCAGCTCATCTATATCTCTAGCTCCCTCTCAAAGGGATATCCATATTTAGGAAAGGCTACAAGCTATTTGGGGTACTCAACAGCATTTATGATTTCTTCCAAGGTACATAGGGATTCCCTGGTAGCTCAGCTGGTAAAGAATCTGCCTGCAATGCGGGAGACCTGGGTTCGATCCCTGGGTTGGGAAGATTCCTGGAGAAGGGAACAGATACCCACTCCAGTATTCTGGCCTGGAGAATTCCATGGACTGTATAGTCCATGGGGTCACAAAGAGTCAGACATGACTGAGCAACTTCTGCTTTCACTTTCCAAGGTACATATATGGAAAGTCAATATGCTCTCCCTTCTCCATGCAGATCCCAGTTTGGCATAGTTCTAAAGGTGTTTGCCTTGGTACCTCCTCCACTACACCTACAGCTACATATATGAGATCAGCCTTGTCTTTAGTGAGACACCATTGCTCAATGACCTGCCTCAGAAATTAATGGCCACTCTTCTATTAGGGGGTTGAGGATGCTTCTCCAAAGTCCTCCACTACATCTGTTCAGACAAAGATTTTTTTATTCTATCACTCTTTTTCAGACACCATACCCTTGCTAATTTTTTATATACAGACAACCCCCAGATATTTGACTTTATAATGGTATAAAAGTGATATGCATTCCAGCAGAAATCATACTTTGAATTTTGACGTCTTCTCCAGGTAAGTGATATGAGTTATGGGATTTTCTCATGATACTAGGCAGTGGTGGAGAGCCACAGGTCTGTCAGCCGCATGATCAAGAGGGTAAACAACTGACACACTAACAACCATTCTGTACCCAGACAACCATTCTGGTTTTCACTTTCAGTACAGTATTCAGTAAGTAATATGAACCATTCAACTTCATTATAAAATAAGCTTTGTATGAGATGTTTTTGTCTAACTATAGGCTCATGTGAGTGAGTGTCTTAAGTAGGTTAGGCTAAGCTATATGTTAGGTAGGTTAGGTGTATTACATGTATTTTCAACTTAACAATTTCAACTTACAATGGGTTCATCAGAAGTATCCTTATCATAAGCTGAGGAAGATCTGTGCTCTCTCAACAGCTTTTATATTCCCACCATCTTTCACTCCACAGCTTCCTGGACACAGCAGCTAAGCCTCCTTGTCAGGGCTTCCCTGGTGGTTCAGTGGTTAAGAATCCGCCTGCCAATGCAGGAGATATGGCTGCGATCCCTGGTCTGGGAAGATCCCACATGCCACAGAGCAACTAAGCCTGTGCGCCACAATTACTGAGCCTGTTCTCTAGAGCCTGGGAGCTGCAACTACTGAGCCCACATGCTACAGCTATGGAAGCCCTCACTCCACAGCGAGAAACCGCTGCAATAAGCCTGTGTACCACAGTGAAGAGTTTCAGACCCTGCTAGCCACAGCTAGAGAAAAGCCAGTGGAGCAACAAAGACCCCACTCAGCTAAAAATACATGCATAAATAAATAAAATATAAAAAAATGTCTCCTTGTCCACTGCTAGGATTGTGTTCAGCTGATTTTACATTTCTTGCTTCATTTTACTCCCACCTCACTCCAGTCACTGGTGTGCTTTGAATCTCATGTAACTTTCTATAGCACCTTTTAAAGTGCCTTAAATACTAAGTTTCCACTCCCATGTCATATGGAATTGATCACATCCTGCAAAACTATTTTCATCACTTATGCCATGCTGATATTATTATAAATAAATACCGTGGCTAATAATCACAGTGCTTTATAAAAAAGATAATATATCAGTCTTCTTTCTCTTTCTTTTTTCGCTTTTTATCAAGACCATGCAATGGATGTCTATTATTTGTCTTTCCTTCAGTCCTTCTTTAGGAAGTGGCATGTCATCTACAGAACATATTTCTGGATGTGCATCAATCACAGGGTTCTGATTCCTCTACCTTAGTTATGGGCCTGCTGCTGCTGCTGCTGCTGAGTTGCTTGAGTCGTGTCCGACTGTGCGACCTCATAGACAGCAGCCCACCAGGCTCCCCCGTCCCTGGAATTCTCCAGGCAAGAACACTGGAATAGGTTGCCATTTCCTTCTCCACTGAAAGGAAGTGAAAAGTGAAAGTGAAGATGCTCAGTCATGTCCAACTCTTAGCAACCCCATGGACTGCAGCCTACCAGGCTTCTCCGTCCATGGGATTTTCTAGGCAAGAGTACTGGAGTGGGGTGCCATTGCCTTCTCCATTATGGGCCTAAAGAACATGCAAATAGGAGCAGTAAGAATAAATTTGGGGAATTGATAGGGATGCTGGCAAGAAAGAGGGTAATTCTCTGTTCCTTGGGATTCTTTGGTGCTGGAGAAGGAAATGGCAACCCGCTCCAGTGTTGCCTTGAGAATCCCAGGGACAGGGGAGCCTGGTGGGCTGCTGTCTATGGGGTCGCACAGAGTCAGACACGACTGAAGCAACTTAGCAGAAGCAGCAGCAGCAGGTGACTATTTACATCCACATGAAAAATTGGTGAAGCACCTTAACATACAGGAAAGATATGTGGAAAGGAGAGAGATGGGAAGGAATGTGAGGGAACAGAGATAGTCTGATCATGATGGCCTTTCAAACCTGGACCAAGCCATTCCTGAAGTCAGCACCACCACTTTGAACTTGCCAGTTATATAAGCTAACCACTTCCTTTGCTGTCTGGTCTGCCTGAGAAAGGTTACTTTCAGCTGCATAGAAAGAGTCCTTGTTAATATAACAGTCATGTGCAACATCAACACTTTTCACTGCACCACTACTAGCTTTAGGTCATTAAGATCAGCACTACTGAATTCAATAAGTCAAGACTCTGCCTTCCATGGACTCACACCTTAGATGAGAACCAGGACGTGGATAAAATAATTTTCAAAAGCACATAATTTTTAGGCAATGTCAAATTGCTCCTTGGAAGTAACACATTACATTTTAATTCAATATCAACTCATTTTGCTCATCTGATACAATGGTAAAGAACATAAGCAGGAATTTTGGAAATCAGCCAGAGACCAATTCTCTCTTTCAGTTCATTTCTGTGAATTGTCAGGAGCACCACAAGTTATATACTATTCCAGTCCAATTATGCTTTTTGGAATATGGAATATAAAAGGAACAAGAATTGAGGAAAGACGCCTACAGTTTGGACCAGCTGTCTATAATGTGTTAATTAAACACCTGCCCTCATGTTCCAGGCATTAGGGGCTTTTTGACCCATCATTAGAAAGGCTGTGAATCATGAACTGTTAACTGATCTTTGATCTGAATTCTATGGCATACTTAACAGTGGTAATTGTTCTTTTTATAATTCAACATTAATTCAATATCTAATACCACCTACGGAGAAGGCAATGGCAACCCACTCCAGTACTCTTGCTGGAAAATCCCATGGATGGAGAAGCCTGGTAGGCTGCAGTCCATGGGGTCGCGGAAGAATTGGACACGACTGAGTGACTTCACTTTCACGTTTCACTTTCATGCATTGGAGAAGGAAATGGCAACCCACTCCAGTGTTCTTGCCTGGAGAATCCCAGGGATGGGGGAGCCTGGTGGGCTGCCGTCTGTGGGGTCACACAGAGTCAGACACGACTGAAGCAACTTAGCAGTAGCAGCAGCAATACCACTTAAAATTTCAGATACTGCGTGTACCAGTACACTATGCCTGAAAAAACAACGTGCATACTTTAATTGAAAAATAATGCTATTGGAAAAATGACTCTGATAGACTTATTGATGCATGGTTGCTACAAACTTTCAATTTATAAAAAATGAAGTATCCATGAAGAGAAGTAAAGCTAAGTGCGATAAAACAAGATACACCTCTTCCGGCCTAAATGGAGACTCAGAAAAGCCAGAAAAGCTCAGAAAGCTCAGAAATAAATCCATGTATATATGGTCAATTGATCTTTAAATACTCTTAGTAAAGACGGAGCTTTAGAGATAAGGTCTACTGAGCTGCAGACACATTGATCTTTGAGCATTAAGGGATGGTATAGTGGCCTAAACATTAGGCAAATGAGAAAGATCTTCCAACCTTCACTCAGGTCCCTGTACCTGAGACATTTTCCATGATCTCTCTGGACTCTGTCACTGTTCCAGATTCTCCTAAAAGGGATTCTTCTGCTCTGAAAGGATGTCTTACTGATGTACAGTTTGACATCAGAAAAACCTGATCGAAAGTTCATAAGAAGTATAATAAAAAATATTAATAAAAGTCCTTATTAGATATGACAGTCACCCAATCCCTTTCTTCCTGTATAGCTATCATTTTATAAGTAACATGTGACTTTCTAAGAATCAGGGGTTCTAGGTGAGACTCAAATGAAACAACGATAAACCTGGCCTTAACATCTTCGGTTTAAGGTGCTTTTTCTGAAAAGAGATGATCACTTCTATGCTCCATACTCTCTTCCTCATCCTGACTCAACAGCTTATATGCTGTATAGGTAGTAAATTTTGACTCAAGAGAGTTCAGAGCTGATTCTCACTAAAGTGACTCATGTCAGAGAGGAGGCGGCTAAGGGAAACTGCTTTTGAATGTTCAAGAATAAACAGATGTTGGGACCAGAGATGCCTGTAAGCCTGCTGCTTTAATACTTTATACGTGGCCCCAGGCAGGAATTCTAGGAGTGCAGCCTGCGTAAGGGCAAACAGGGTCATCCAGTAGGAGCAGAAGTGGGCAGGGGGCAGGCTCTAGGTCCCCTCTGGGATCTATAGCAGGTTCCTGCCCTGTTCAGGTGGGAGGTGGTAACTGGGGTCCTGGGACATTTAGAGCATTGCTATTGAAGTGGTCCAGGCCCTAGACTCCAGGCAAAGGAGTGCAGAACAACATAATCTGCCCATGGGTGAGACCAACACCTTCGAGAGCCCTCCTGGATTCTGGGTGGAGAACAGTTCTTTCATGTGGGTTAGTTACAACTGTACATACAGGATGGTTCTTGATTTCATCTCTGAGTGTATATTTTTCCAGATCATTTTCACTACATTCTATCTAGGAGCACAAGCAAAATGGATTCACTTAGTTTTTTAAAAAGTCAGGAGTTATAATATTAAGTATGAGAATAAACAAGAAAATAAATAAANTTCTTCCAAAAAACAAAAGCCCAGGACCAGATGGCTTCACAGAAGAATTCTGTCAAACATTTCAAGAAGAGCTAATGCCTATCCTTCAAAAACTCTCAAAAAATTACAGAGGGAAGAACATTTCCAAACTCATTCTATGAGGCCTCCATCACCCTGATACCAAAATCAAAGACAACACAAAGAAAGAAAACTATAGGCCAATATCACTGATGAACACAGACACAAAAATCTCAACAAAATTTTAGCAAACAGAATTGAGCAATACATCAAGAAGCTCATGCACCTGATCAAGTTGGGTTTATTCCAGGAATGCAAAGCTTCTTCAATATACACAAGTCAATCAATGTGATACAACATATTAACAAATTTAAAGATAAAAATCATATGATCATCTCAATAGATACAGAAAAAGCCTTTGACAAAATTCAGCACTCATTTATGATGGAAACTCTTCAAAAAATGGGCATAGAAGGAACCTACCTCAACATAGTAAGGCCCATATATGATAAGCCTACAGGAAACATTATTCCCAATGGTGAAAAACTGAAATCATTCCCTCTAAGATCAGGAACAAGACAAGGGTGTCCACTTTGCCCACTAAAATAGTATGCTTAATTTAATAACAAACTGCTAAACAATTTCTCATATCCTTGGCAACCTTGAATAATGTCACTTTCTTGTTTCAGCATATTGAGAAGGTGTGTATGAGTGACACGTTGTAGTTCTTATTCATGTTTCCTTAATGAATAATGATGAGTGTTTTGACATTGACATTGTTGTATCTTCTATGTTAAAGTTTCTGTTTTGTATCTTCGGTCATTTTTTAATTGGCTCATCTTGTAAATTGAAAGAATTCTCTATACATTCTAGATACAACTCTTTATCAGTTACATGTTTTGCAATGAGTTTCTCCCACTGTGTGACTTACCTTTTCATTTTTTAACAGTAATTTTTGAAGGACAAGAGGTTAATATTGAAATATAATTATTTTTCTCTTTGGTTTATGCTTATGTGAGTCATGTGTAAGAAATGTTTGCCTAACTAAATCACAAAGTATTTTTTTCCCCAATTTTCATCCAGAAGTTTTTAAAAATTTGACATATTACATTTAAGTTTATGATCCATTCCGAGTNTTAATATTGAAATATAATTATTTTTCTCTTTGGTTTATGCTTATGTGAGTCATGTGTAAGAAATGTTTGCCTAACTAAATCACAAAGTATTTTTTTCCCCAATTTTCATCTAGAAGTTTTTAAAAATTTGACATATTACATTTAAGTTTATGATCCATTCCGAGTTAATTTTTATGTGTAGTGTGGGATTAGAGTCTAGGTTCATTTTTGCTTGTGGGTATTCAATTGCTCCAGTAGGATTTGTTGAAAAGATTCTTTTCCCCATTGCAATACCTTGGCACCTTGAAAATCAATTAATCATATGTTTGTTGTTGTTTTTTTTCTATACTACCTGTTCTGTTCTATTTATTTGTATATCTATCCTTATTCCAATACCACACTGCCTTAATCCCTGTAGCTTCAGAGTAAGCTTTGAAATCAGGTAGTTTGAATTTCTCTTGGTTCATATTTTAAATTTATTTTGGCTATTCTAGGTGCTTTGCATTTCCACTAAAAAAATGCGGGAGTTTTGAATGCTGTTTCATTAAAATTATATTCTGGGGAAATATAATTATATTGTGGGGAAAATTGACTTTTATAAATTTGAACCATGAAATGAACATATTCCTCCACTCATATGTTTCTCAATTTCTCTCAGCAATGGTTAGTAGTTTTCATTGAACAGGTCTTATACATATTTTTTTCAATTTATTTCTAGATATTTCTAATTATTAATAGCTAATTGAAAGATTTCCCTTTAGGATTGACTGGTTTGATCTCCTTGCTATCCAAAGGACTCTCAAGAGTTTTCTGCAGCACCACTATATGAAAGCATCAGTTCTTCAGTTCTCTTCCTTCTTTATGGTCCAATTCCATACATGACTACAGAAAAAAACCATAGCTTTGACTATACAGACCTTGGTAGGCAAAGTGATGTCTCTGCTTTTTAATATGCTGTCTAGGTTTGTCATAACTTTCCTTCCAAGAAGCAAGTGTCTTTTAATTCATGGCTGCAGTCACCATCTGCAGTGATTTTAGAGCCCAAGAAAATAAAATCTGTCACTGCTCCCAGCTTTCCCCCATCTATTTACCATGAAGTGGTGGGACTGAATGCCATACTCTTCGTTTTTTGAATGTTGTGTTTCAAGCCAGCTTTTTCAGTCTTCTCTTTCATACTCATCAAGAGGCTCTTTAGTTCCTCTTCATGTTCCACCAGAGTGGTCTCATCTACATATCTGAGGGATTGTCCCAGCAATCTTGATTCCAGCTTATGATTCATCCAGCCCAGCATTTCACATGATGTACTCTGNGTGAAAGTGAAGTCACTCAGTCGTGTCCGACTGTTAGCGACCCCATGGACTGCAGCCTACCAGGCTCCTCTGTCCATGTAATTTTCCAGGCACGAGTACTGGAGTGGGGTGCCATTGCCTTCTCCATGATCAAAGTTAGAAATGCTTAAAAAATAGGATAATGCCATGCTTGGGTTGTTGATATTGATAAGATATAGGGTGTGTCCCAGGGCTTTCCACGTGGTAGTGGTAAAGAACCCGCCTGCCAATGCAGGAGACATAAGAGATGCTGGTTCGATCCCTGGCTCAAGAAAATCCCCTGGAGGAGGGCATGGCAACCCACTCCAGTAATTTTGCCGGGAGAGTCCCATGAACCAAGGAGCCTGGGGGTCTACAGCGACTTACCACCACCACCACCACCACAGTGTGTCCCATAGAATGAGTGACAGGTAGTATAATCACTGGAGGTGAAAATTCAAGGAACTGATAGGCCTGAGAACGAATATCTTTATGGATTTTGATGCCATTAATAATTAGGATGGGTGTAGAGTTTTGGCCACCTAATACAAAGAGCCAGCTTACTAGAAGACCCTGATGCTAGGAAAGATTGAAGGCAGGAGGAGGATGACAGAACAAGATGATTGGATAGCATCACCAACTCAATGGACATAAGTTTGAGCAAGCTCTGGAAGATGTTGAAAGACAGAGAAGCCTGGTGTGCTGCAGTCCGTGGGTTCGCAGAGTCAGACATGACTTTGTGACTGAACACAGTGTTAGTAAGAGTGAAAATCCTTAGGCATTGAGGGAGAATGATCTATGAATTAGTGGGTGACTGCAACAAGAATGGGTAGAGGGTGGCAGTGTCTCTATGACATGAAATTCAAAGCTGGGGAAGAGGTGTTTAGACAGGATGGAGGGCAGAGAGCCTGGAACTGGCAATGAGTATCAAGAAGGACACAGACTCCATTTTCAGGTAACTGGATGAGTGATGTGGGGCAAAATCTACCACATATGAGACAAGGGAAACAGAATCCTTGTGGAACATTTAGGTGTTAGTTAGAGCAAGAAGGTGAAGGGTCCTTTCGGAGAAGATTGGCACTGTATGTGATTCTGGTGCTGAAAGACAGTGAGTTTCAGGGTGCACTATGTAAAGGTGTTGGGAGTTGGGGACATGAGGGTCCGGGTGAGAGAAGAAGACTAACTAAGGACTATATAGAGCCTTATGGGAATTAGAATGCAGTGGATAAATTTGTACATGAGCATGTAGGTCTTTTGTTTGATAACATAAACAGAAATTAAGAGCATTATGAGACCAGTCCTGGTGGTTTTAAGACAGCAGTGCTATGAGTGATGGGAAGTAGGAAGAGATGGGTGTTTGGGAATGGGGATAGGCAGTCTTATTCTAAGTACTCCAAGTTAACTTTTTTCCCCCCACAACTGATGCCAATATAAAAAAGAGCTTTGTGTTTTGACATGAATAACTCTTTCCACTTTATTATGTGGATAAAGTGAACCTGTATTATTCTCTTTCTCTGTGTGTATTTAAGTATACAGATGTCTATTTGTTGGTTTTGTTCATTCACTAAGTCATGTCTGACTCTTTGCGACCCCATGAACTGCAGCACTTCAAGCTTTCTTGTCCTTCACTATAGCCCTGAGTTTACTCAAATTCCTGTCCACTGAGTTGATGATGCCATCCAACCATCTCATCCTCTGTCACCCCTTCTCCTCTTGCCCTCAATCTTTCCCAGCATCAGGGTCTTTTCCAATGAGTCAGCTCTTCATATCNTCTTGTCCTTCACTATAGCCCTGAGTTTACTCAAATTCCTGTCCACTGAGTTGATGATGCCATCCAACCATCTCATCCTCTGTCACCCCTTCTCCTCTTGCCCTCAATCTTTCCCAGCATCAGGGTCTTTTCCAATGAGTCAGCTCTTCATATCAGGTGGCCAAAGGATTGGAGCTTCAGCTTCACTTCCAGTCCTTCCAATGAATATTCGGGGTTGATTTCCTTTAAGATTGACTGGTTTGATCTACTTGCTGTCCAAGGGACTGTCAAGAGTCTTCTCCTGGATCACAGTTTGAACACACAACAAAAATTCTTCAGCACTCAACCTCCTTTATAGTCCAGCTCTTACAACCATACATATAAGAGCTGTATGGAAAAACCATAGCTTTGGCTATATGGAACTTTGTCGGCAAAGTGATGTGTCTGCTTTTTAATACTCTGTCTAGGTTTGTCATAGCTATTCCTTGAAGGAGCAAGCGTCTTTTAATTTCATGGCGGCAGTCACCATCTGCATTGCTTTTGGAGCCCAAGAAAATGAAATCTGACCCTGTTTCCATTGCTTCCATATCTATTTGCCAAGAAATGATAGGATTGGATGCCATGATCCTCCTTTTTGAATGTTTAATTTAAGCCAACCTTTTCACTCTTTCACCTTCATCAAGAGGCTCTTTAGGTTCCTCTCTGCTTTCTGCCATTAGTGTGGTATCATCTGCTTACATGAGGTTGTTCGTATTTCTACCAGCAAGTCTGGTTCCAGTTTGAGCCTCATCCAGCCCAGCATTTCACATGATGTACCCTGCACGTAAGTTAAATAAGCAGAGTGACAATATACAGCCTTGATATACTCCTTTCCCAATATCAAACTAGTTCATTGTTCCACATCCTGTTCTAACTGTTGCTTCTTCTCCTGCATACAGGTTTCTCAGGAGACAGGTAATGTGGTTTAGTATTCTTTAAGAATATTCCGCAGTTTGTTGTGATGCACACAGTCAAAAGCTTTAGTGTAGTCAATGAAGCAGAAGTAGATTTTTTTTAGAATTTCTTTGCTTTTTCTATGATCCAGTGTATGTTGGCAACTTGATCCCTGGTTCCTCTGCCTTTTCTAAATCCAGTTTGTACATATGGAAGTTTTCAGTTCACATACTGTTGAAACCTAGCTAGAAGGATTTTGAGCATATTCTTGCTAATGTGAAATGAGTGCAATTATATAATTTGAACATTCTTTGATGNACTTGATCCCTGGTTCCTCTGCCTTTTCTAAATCCAGTTTGTACATATGGAAGTTTTCAGTTCACATACTGTTGAAACCTAGCTAGAAGGATTTTGAGCATATTCTTGCTAATGTGAAATGAGTGCAATTATATAATTTGAACATTCTTTGATGTTGCCTTTCTTTGGGATCGGAACGAAAACTGACCTTTTCCAGTCCTGTGGCCACTGCTGAGTTTTCCAAGTTTGCTGGCATATTGAGTGCAGCACTTTAGCAGCAGCATCTTTTAGGATTAGAAATAGCTCAGCTGAAATTCAATCACCTCCACTAGCTTTGTAGTAATGCTTCCCATAGCCCACTTGACTTCACACTCCAGGGTGTCTGGCTCTAGGTGAATGACCACACCATCATGGTTATCTGGTCATTAAGAACTCTTTTATACAGTTCTGTGTATCCTTGCCACATTTTCTTAATCTCTTCTGTTTTTGTTAGGTCCTTGCCATTTTTGTCCTTTATTGTGCCCATCTTTGCATGAAATATTCCCTTGGATATCTCCAGTTTTCTTAAAGAGTTCTCTAGTCTTACCTAGTTTACTGTTTTCCTCTATTTCTTTCTTTCTTTTTTTTTTTTTTTTTACTTTATTTTACTTTACAATACTCTATTGGCTTTGCCATACATCGGCATGAATCCACCACAGGTGTACATGAGCTCCCAATCCTGAATCCCCCTCCCACCTCCCACCCCACAATGTCTCTCTGAATCATCCCCGTGCACCAGCCCCAAGCATCCTGTATCCTGCATCGAACATAGACCGGCACCTCATTTCTTACATGATAGTATGCATTGTTCACTTAAGAATACTTTCTTAACTCTGCATTCAGTTGGATATGTCTTTCCCTTTCTCCTTTGCCTTTTGCTTCTCTTCTTTTCTCAGGTATTTGTAAGGCCTCCTCAGACAATCACTTTGCCTCCTTGCATTTCTTTTTCTTGGGGATGATTTTGGTCACCACCTCCTGTACAATGTTATGAACCTCCATCTATAGTTCTTTAGGCACTCTGTCTACCAGATCTAGGCCCTTGAATGTATTTATCACCTCCACTATATAATCATAAGGCATTTGATTTAGGTCATACCTTAATGGCCTAGTGGTTTTCCCTACTTTCTTCAATATAAGTCTGAATTTTACCACAAGGGGTTCCGGATCTGAGCCACAGTCAGCTCAAGGTCTTGTTTTTGCTGACTGTGTAGAACTTCTCCATTTTGACTGCAAAGAATTTAGTCAATCTGATTTTGATATTGACCATCTGATGATATTCATTTGTAGAGTCATCTCTTGTGTGTTGGAAGAGGGTATTTGCTATGACCAGTGCATTCTCTTGGCAAAATTCTGTTAGCCTTTGCCCTTCTTCATGTTGTACTCCAAGGCCAAACTTGCCTGTTACTCCAGGTATCTCTTGACCTGCTACTTTTGCACTCCAGTCCCCTATGATGAAAAGGACAAATGTCTGTAATTTTAATGTTAAATAGTTATAATTTAATTGATATATTAATTGTAAGTAGTATATTAAGAAGCTCAAATAATTTTTTAAACTGTCAGGGAACTGACTTCCTACAAATCAGAGTCCTTCAAACTTCATGACTCTGTGGAATGTGCTGTATTGTGTTTTGTTCAAGTTGGTTGATTTTTGCAGTCATGGATCCAGAAAAGGCACCTCTGAAGAGATGAGCCACCACTTCCAGGGAATGCCCAGCAAAGCACCTATCATGATGCCTGTTATCTGATACACTATGGTGGAGTTTTGAACCCTCTCCAGCTTTTTCTGCTGATGTTAAATTCTTCCTTCTCAGTAATCTGATTCTTGGCCAGCCATTTGTTGCTTCCATTGCAGTTGTCAAGAATCTTCTGACTTCCTTTGATTCTGCCTTGACATCTCTTCTACCATGGCTCTGAATCCTAGTTTGGAGCAAGATTTTGGGGGATATTTTGCCTCTTCTGATCTCCAGCTTTGTATTTTTAAGTCTTTTGAACTATATGCTCAATATTTTCTATGCCTAAAAACCATGATATTAGTCTTTTAGTCTTCTCTTTTCTCGATCTCTAATCCACAGCAAATAGATTTGAACAGCTATTGGCATCAGTATCAAAAGTTACTATTTCAAAGAATGCTGTAGCAGTGCCTGTGAGTTCAGTTGCCAAGCTGGTTGTTATCCTGCATCATTGCTCACTCAATTCCATATACCTCAATGAGCATACCAAGCTGATTTTAAGAGTCTAAGTCCACTTGGTATTAACTGCTTGCTATGGTGCACTTAGTCAGAATAGACATGACTCCACAAGTGGTTTCAAAATTAAAGAAAAAGGAGTGATATCAAAGAACAGTAAATTCTGAATAACTTCAAATTTATCTCCAGACAAGGGACAAGATGGCTGCCTTCAGTTCAGTTCAGTCGCTCAGTCGTGTCCGACTCTTTGCGACCGCATGGACCACAGCACACCAGGCCTCCCTGTCCATCACCACTTCTGGAGTTTACTCAAACTCATCTCCATTAAGTCGGCGATGCCATCCAACCATCTCTTCCTCTGTCGTCCCCTTCTCCTCCTGCCTTCAATCTTTCCCAGCATCAGAGTCTTTTCAAATGAGTCAGCTCTTCACATCAGGTGGCCAAAGTATTGGAGTTTCAGCTTCAACATCAGCTCTTCCAAAGAACATTTAAGACTGATTTCCTTTAGGCTGCCTACATAGCTGCAAACATATGTGACCTTTATCAGAATTGATACTTTTAAAAAATTTCTTGCTATTGAAAAAAATCTTACAAGAATATCTACAAGCTTGGAAGCTTGGAGATGCAAATAGAGCCACCTACTAGGATTACATCATGGATCTGAGGCTAGCATGTTGTGAGAAAAGTGTTAAAAAGAATTTTTTTTTCTCCTGTTCTATAGACAAATTAACTTTCTAACTCTGTTACTCTGGAAACTTGATAAGATGGAATGTCAGCTATGTTTCCAAAGAAGAGCAGTTATGTTGAAAGTAACATCAATTTGATAAACTGTATCTGAACTGGAAGGCCTGGAAGGTCAGATATTTTATGCTTAACTAAGTATCTGGTCAGATACTTTAGGCTTAACTTGGGGCTTTTCTACCTTTAGTCAGTTCTTAAAATTGGTCATGTCTCTTGTTAGAGGACTGCTACTGGAGATGATGGAACCATTGTGGTGTGGAGCATGAGGCTTCTAAGCCAGGGTGGCACCCACACTCATCCATTGTGGTCTCATTCATTCAAACCTGAGCTATCACCATAGGGACACAGGAGTTATAAGGTAGATCCTAGACTGCTGCATGGACCTACTGTAAGGACCTTACATCTGATGCTACCCCGCTGGCATACTGTATCTCCTGTCTTCCTGTGCTTCTAAGTAAAACCAATGCTAAGAGTCTTTGAGATTTCTTGTCTAGTCAAATGAGTCTACCAAATGAATATTCCTAACTGAACACTTAAATCCAAAGATTCCATCTTTGTAATTAAGGTTCGACAAATCAAAAGTATCACATGTTTGGTTATAAATCAACCCATTTCTTTTAGTATTAAATGTCTTGTTTAAGTCCTAACAGTCTTGTTCAAGTCCTAACAGTCTTGTTCAAGTCCTCAAATAGTTATGATCTTTGACTCATTGATGATTCTTATCATATTGATACCATCAGTGGATTCCATACTATAGGGAGGCCTGATGGTTAGAGTGGTAAACTGTAGTCAGTACTTTGTTCACAGTACACAGTGTTGGTGATGGTCTTCCCTTGCTGGGATTCTGCTTTTTTTAATCTTTTTTGTCTTTGTTAGAACCATGGATGGTGGATACTTGCTCAAAGGAGATGCTTTTAGTTTGGCGGGGTTTTGTTTGTTTGTGTGTTTGTTTAGATAAAATTCATGCTATGTTAAACTTAAAATTTTAACTATTTTAAGTGTATAATTTAGTGGTTTTTATTAATTCACAATATTCTACAGTCATCACCACTATCTAATTCCAGGAAATTTCCATCACCCTAAGAAACCCTTATCTCACAATTTCCCCTTCTGCCAATCCCCTGGAAACCAATCACTTTTGGGGTTTCTACTTTCTATCACTATGGGTTTACATATTCTGAACATTTTATAGAAATGGAATTATATAATATGTGACCTTTGGTGACTGTTTTTTTTTTTTTTCCACTTAGCATAATGTTTTCAGAGTCAATCCATGTTTTAGCATGTACCCAAACTCCATTCCTTTTATGGCTGAGTAATATTCCATTATATGTGTATATCATATTTTGTTTATACATTCATCTGTTGGTGAACATTTGGATTGTTTCTACTTTTTGGTTGTTGAAAATAGAGCTGCTATGAATATTCATGGACAATTTTTTGTTTGAATGTGTTTTCAGTTCTCTTGGATATATATGTTAGAGTGAAATTGCTGGGTCATATGGTAACTATTTATTTATATTTCACCTTGGTCATTTACCATCACAAAATAACAGTCCTTCATAAATGACTGTGTTATCAGAAATGCATCCAAGCAGACATTTGGCATTAAAAAATGTCTTTGTAAGGTTCATTGCAACTTGACTCTTTGCAGCATCACAGATAAATTGTCCCATGTCAAGATAGACAACACAGGGGCTTCCCTGGTGGTTCAGTGGTAAAGAATCCACCTGCCAATGCAGGAGACATGTGTTTGATCCCTGATCTAGGAAGATCCCACATGTCACAGAGTAACTAAGCCAGTGAGCCACAACTACTGAGCCTGGTCTCTAGAGCCTGGGAACCGCAACTACTGATTGCACTGCAACTACTGAAGACTGTGGGCCTAGAGCCTGTGCTCTGCAACAGGAGAAGGCACCTCAACAAGCGCAAGCACCACAACTAGAGGATAGCCCCCACTCTCCACAGCGAGAGGCAAGCTCCCACAGCAATGAAAACCCAGCACAGCCAAAAATAAACAAATGAATTTATATTTTAAAAAGATTAACAATACAGCTTGATGTTGTCCCATTTGCTGACACTGTGGCAATGATCGTCTCTTTCCTGTGCTTAAAGGTGCTCACCCAGGATTAGATGGTGCGTTTTAGTATGATTGCTGGAGAGGATGGGTCTTGTGTAGACACTGCAGGTGCTGCTGCATTCAATCTCCTTTTGTTCTTTGCAGATGGAGGCTGGAAGCCTAGGGTAAAACTTCAGAGAAAAATGTTTTTTAACTTTCTCTTATTACCTATTACCTCAGGGATTAATTCTGCTTTTTTAGTTCAAAGCCTCTCTTTCATGCTATTGAATTCTTTAAAAGTTGGGTAAATGAAGGTATAGATTAAATAATTTTGGCAGCTGGAGTGTATTTTCTTAGCCCGTGTGAGAATTTCTGTCCACAGAGCAGGAAAAGTCAGTGCCCTGGTGTCTGTGAGTTACCTGGGGCACTATTGCACTTCCTGGCCCAAATATCCGCTCTAGGACCTTGCTTATCAGAATTCCCATTTCAGAGAGCCGTACTCAGAGTTCTCTCTTCAACCGCAGATGAGGGAACAGCTGTTCCAGCATCCTTTAATTAATTTGCTGACAGATCCCCTACAATCTCTTCTCCCAGCCTTTCTTTACTTAGATCTAGACGTTTTTCTAGGGATACTTCTGATAAAACTCATGATTTGCAGGCAGGAAGTAAGATCTTCTCTTCTACCTGTATAGATTATAGATTTTCCAGCTGCCACTATGTTACCTACCATCTGGTATATATAATCCAAAAATGAATGTGCTCAGCCACTGGTATCACCCCTCTTGGCTTTCTAGCATTGAAGTAGATTTATTTTCATTTTGTGTTTTCTTCTGAAATTTCAGCAGAATGTGGGAGAAAATAAAAATATATCATTGTTATTGGCCTTTTCTCTGTTCTTATCTAGATCAGGACAGTCCAATCCAACCTTTCATCTCCAGAAAGGCTTTCAAGCATATGTACTCAGAAAAAAACCACCTGGTTTACTTCTTCCTAAAGCACATAAGGTATGATATACAAATGCAATGTTAAATTCCTTGTTGACTAATAAATGCATTTTATACTCACAAAACAATTTAAATTGCTTTTAAAAGTACTCTCACAATTGTTAAATATAGAGAATGTATTTTATTTCTTCGGTGAAAATTTCACTCGAATTGTATTCCCACCCCCTTTTTGTTTTTATCACGGATTTGAGTTTGAAATCTAAGGCTGTGTTTAAGCTGGTAATCTTGAGCACTATCCAGTCCTCTTGTGGATTTGATTCCTTTGTATATAGTTAGCTAGAAATACAGTCACCTGATGAATATTTTCAGAGCTGCTCATTTATAGATGTTTTGTACTTTGATTAAATTATGTTTTAAAAGGTACATTATTATATCTTATAACAATATCTACTCACTGAATACTTTAATATATTTGATGTAATAATCCTCTGATCTTTTGATGATAAAAATAAATATCTGAATAATCATAATATGCTGTATGACAGGGAGGCCTGGCGTACTGCAATTCATGGGGTCGCAAAGAGTTAGACACAACTGAACGACTGGACTGAACTGAATATACTGTAAATATTAGACAGTGAGACTTATAAAAGATTTTTGTTAAAAACTGATTCTTTTTAGAAAACATATTATCTATGGATTTTTAGAGAAAAGAACATTAAAATCATGATGAATATTTTGGATATTATTATAATCATGTATAACAGATTATACATGCTTCCCAACCCAAACTGACGGGAGATGGGCCACTGAAAGGTGGGTTTTAATATCACAGTAATGGAAAATGCAGATTCTGACTATGATAGTCCCAGAAAATGAAGTGACCTACATGCTTAAGATCGAAAAAGTTCAGTAACTTTTCTTAAGCCTCAACAAGGCATGGATGAAAGAGAATCCCCACCTGCAGGGAGAGATTTATGCCCCAGTAAACAGCTGGATTTGTCTCTTCTTGATAATACCCTGGATATCTAGAAGACATCAGAACATAACATAATGCTTTCAGCCCAAAGATCAAAAGTACTTTTGTTTCAACTCCTTTCATTTTTCCCAGATCTGCCTTGGAAAAAACAGTGTTCCCACATGACATCTACTTTATGAGCAGCCTCCACCACCCCATGCCACCCCTATTTCACAGCACCAGAAAGCTTCTTTCTATAGCTATTGGCATCTCTGACTGCTCTCACTTTGGTTATAGGTTAAGTCATTTCTTTGCTCTAGTTATTGCAGCAGTGGCCGCTTTATCCCTCTGGTCAAAGTGAACTGCATGGTTTCTTCTCCTTAGAAGTGATCAGCCTGAGTTTGGGGAAGGGGACTTTACAGGCAAATTAGTTGGCATCAGTGTTCTACTATAAGCTGTGTCCCTGGGTTCTGAGTGACAAACGTGTACATCTTTCCTGGTTGAGGAAGGCCTTTTCTTCACCTATCTTAGCTAAGCTTCTGTGTCAGTACCAAGTTGCTTCTCATTTTCTTCTTACCCAGTAGTTATCTTGAGCTCCATGGCAGCCCGGGATACCAGGGAGAATCCCCACACCACTGCCTTGAAAACAAGTACCTCCATTGATCTCTAGACAGACTGGGTACATTTCCTTTCTACCAGCACCCACAGGCTTCCACCAGTACCCTGTAGGTGACTGTGCCCCGAGCATTGAAATAGAGACTTGCCTGAGCCCCATGGTAGACTGGAGAGGGACTGGTGGTGGGGAGCAAGAGCAAGAATGAGTCAGCAAATAGGGACTGATAAGAAAAAAATGTTGGTTGTTCTTTTTTTAATGATATCTGCAAAAGTTTATGGTCAGAAACTGTCACCTTCATATTATCAGTCAGATTAAGCCCCACCCATAAGCCTGTCCTTTTAGCCTAATTAGCAATTTTTGTTGTTGTTTTTGTTTTAATTGCTAAGTTCTGTCTGACTCTTTTGCAAGTGCCAGCCCAATTTATAATTGTAATAATCGCACTAAGACTACTTTTATGGACAATACTAAGGAAATTATTATCCTCTGGGTTATATTGTTTGTCACATTTGTTGATACTGTTTTAAAATTATTTCTAGCCTTAATGTTAGCTCACAAGTAATTATTAAATTTCTGTATTTCTGATTTTTAATTATCTATCATCTTATTTAGATTGATAGAGAATTTAAAGTCCAGAAAGCCTTGTTTTCAGTTGGATTCCCAGTTCCCAAACCTTTATTGTACTGCAGTGATCCGTCTGTCATTGGAACAGAATTTTATGTGATGGAACATGTACAGGTAAATTAACACTTAATTGTACTTTGTTGCTTTTATTTTTAGTTTTGAAATTACATGTTAATAAATGATAGTTTATCAGTCAGCATTTTAGGTAGTTTGCTTTGCAAGGGCTTAAACTTTTTTTCTTTTTATTAAAGCAACAGAAATGTATCCTCTCATTTCCAGCAGCTAGACGTTTGAAACAAAAGATATCAGCAGGATTGGTTCTTTATGGAAGTTTTTATTTTTGTTTTGCCTTTTTAATTATTTTTTATTGAGATACAGTCAGTCTATAATATTATATGTTACAGATGTATTACATAGTGATTCACAATTTTTAAAGGTTATACTCCACTTAGAGTTATTTTATTTTTTTAATTTTATTTTTTTGCTCTGTTACTGTTGTTAAGTTGCTTCAGTCGTGTCCAACTCTGTGCGACCCCACTGAAAGAAGCCCACCAGGCTCCCCCGTCCCTGGGANAGCTTATTTTATATACAGTATTTTGTACCCCTTAATAACTTACCCCTGTATTGCTCCTCTCCCTTCCCCTCTACCCATGCTGCTGCTGAGTCGCTTCAGTCGTGTCCGACTCTGTGCGACCCCACAGACGGCAGCCCACCAGGCTCCCCCGTCCCTGGGATTCTCCAGGCAAGGACACTGGAGTGGGTTGCCATTTCCCTCTCCAATGCATGAAAGTGAAAAGTGAAAGGGAAGTCGCTCAGTTATGTCCGACTCTTTGTGACCCCAAGGACTACAGCCTACCCGGCTCCTCCGTCCATGGGATTTTCTAGGCAAGAGTACTGAAGTGGGGTTTGTATTTTTTTTTTGCTCTAGTCTATGTTTTATTTTATTTTTTTGTATTCTTTTTTTTTTTTTTTTTT
>SJYV01024861.1:85711-167361 GCA_006410875.1 Neotragus pygmaeus | reverse complement strand
CTTCTTTGCTGCTCCACCACAATCACCAGTGATGTTCTAGACAGAGGCTGCTCTGTCAGCCTGAACCCCAGAGAAAATGCTTTGGAGCAAAGCCACCATCGATCATGTGGATCTGTGGCATGTATAGTAAATAAACTTTGCTATATTAAGCCACTGAGATTTGGGGGCTGTTCGTTTCTACGGTATAACCTAATTTATCCTGACTGGTACAGACACCTATGCAACCATAGGGCCCAAGAGGATCTGAAACACATTTGACAAACTGTGTAAGCTTGCCCGAGTTGGCTCTTCCTGAACAACCTAATGTTTTGCCATCACAATATTTTCTTTGAAAAGAGAGAGTCAAACAAAGAAAAGCACTGGGACATTTAGTTTGGCATCATCAGAAGTTATTATTTTCTTTCTTCACACTTTCATGAAAAAGCATTACAGGAAAAAGCAAAGTAGCTTATGGATTTAAAAGCTGTTTCCCACACATGGCATAACTTAAAATTGAATAAGAAACTTATAGATAAAACTGATTCTAAAGCTTTGCTTCAGGCCAACTGAATAAGAATCCCTGGGACTGGTGTCTTCAAATCTGTATTATTTTTAAAGTTATCTAACTTAAGATGATGTAGCTAGTCCAAAAATCAGTTCTCAAGGTAAATGTCTCTATACTTATAACCCTAGGAAATCCAGGGAAATGTACAGATCAGCAAGAGTCCCTAGTCTACCCAACTTAAAAACACAACCATGGAGAAGGAGATGACAACCCACTCCAGTATTCTCGCCTGGAGAATTTCATGGACAGAGGAGCCTGGCGGGCTACAGTCTATACAGTCCNGTACAGATCAGCAAGAGTCCCTAGTCTACCCAACTTAAAAACACAACCATGGAGAAGGAGATGACAACCCACTCCAGTATTCTCGCCTGGAGAATTTCATGGACAGAGGAGCCTGGCGGGCTACAGTCTATACAGTCCGTGGGGTCACAAAGAGTCGGACACCACTGAGCGACTAACCCACACTTGAAACTATGTAACATCTGAATTTGTTTTAAAAGAACCAAGCAAAGGAACAGAGCAAGTGAAGGTGAAGAAAAGACTGACCATAAATTGATAACTGTTGGATCTGAATAGGGGTTCAAAGGAATTCACTATACTGTTCTTTCAACTTTCTCATGTTTGACACTTCTATGATAAATGTTTAATGTTTAGAAAAAGAAAAAAAATCCAGCGTCTTGCAGATAAATGGATAAAGAAGATGTGGTACATATATACAATGGAATATTACTAAGCCATTAAAAAGAATGAAATAATGCCATTTGTAGCAACATGGATGGACTTAAAGATTGTTATGGTGAGTGAAGGAAGCCAAACAGAAAAGGAGAAATTTTGAATGACATCCCTTATATGCAGAATCTAAAAAGAAATGATACAAATAAACTTATTTACAAAACAGAAAAGACGTAGAGAATAAACTTAGGGTTACAGTGGGAGAAGGATGAGGGAAAGAGACAGTTAGGGAGTTTGGGATGGACATGTACACTGCTATATTTAAAATGGATAACCAACAAGGTCCTACTGTACAGCACGGGGAACTCTGCTCAGTGTTACGCGGCAGCCTGGGTGAGAGGGGAGTTTGGGGGAGAATGGATATATATATATGTATTGCTGAGTCCCTTCCCTGTTCACCTGAAACTGTCACAATATTGTTTATTAATTGGCTACACTCCAATATAAAATTAAAAGCTTCTATGGCTTCTATAATCCCTCATTGAATTGCTATGCTTCAAATTGTCAGTGGGAGTTTTTGGAAGATAACTTTCTAAAGAGGAAAATATTTGTTTTTGCTTCAGTGGTCATTAAATGGAAATGGCTTACATGGAACAAAATTCTCAAGACAGCGTCACTTAGATTGTCTCATAGAAGTAGACAGAACTAAGAATTCCATTTATAAACTCACTACAATTGTTTTCTATTTAGATATTGTAAGATTGACTTGGATCTAGCAGGAGAATTTCCTCTATGAATACAATATGAGTTTGTTTCTTCCATTATTTTATAAGCTATAATTCA
Source organism: Neotragus pygmaeus (assembly GCA_006410875.1). NCBI lineage: Eukaryota > Metazoa > Chordata > Mammalia > Artiodactyla > Bovidae > Neotragus > Neotragus pygmaeus. Next base: position 165,302 of record SJYV01024861.1, on the reverse strand, counting down.
GATAAAATAGAACCAGTTACCAAGAGTCTTTCAGGAAACACCAAAATGTTACTATTAGATGCCAGAAACTGCCAGAGTCAGATGTGAAGAAATAAATTGAACTCCATGTGGATATTTCCTGTATTTCCAAACACAGGCAATATAATAAGATCTTGAATCTTACACAAAAAGGCTTTTTACCTCCATCTATACCTCATCCCAGGAGTCCCTTCTCCTCACAGGGATGAAGAAATGAAAGAAAGGGTTTTTGAACTTTTGTTCGATGGCAGGGTTGTGCTAAGTCAATTTAGTCGTATCCGACTCTGTGATCCCCTGGACTGTAGCCCACCAGGCGCCTCTGTCCATGGGGATTCTCCAGGCAAGAATACTGCAGTGGGTTGCCATTCCCCTCTCCAGGAGATCTTCCTGACTCAGGGATCAAACCCGTCTCTTATGTCTCACTGCATTGGCAGGCAGGTTCTTTGCCACTAGCGCCACAGGGCTGAAGTTCTCATAAAATTAAAACATCGAAGGAGAGGGCATTTGTGCTACCAATAGAGTTAGAGAAAACACACCCACTCTACAATGCCCTGAAACGAAACAAGGAGTCTGACACCAGTTTGTAATGTATGTGCTTTTAGGAGCAAGGGGCAATCACACTAAACAATCCCTGTCCAAAATGAGCTGTAGTGTAGAGAAGGTCACTAAGCCAGAAGCAATATCTGAGAGCCATGTGATTTGCTGGATTCAAGTAGCATCTCTGCCTGCTACGGCAGAAAGCTCAGCCTCATCCAGATATCCATGCATCATTCAGGGAGAAACAGAAATAAACAACTGCCATTGCTGACAGACAAAGAGAACTGGTCTACCACATCTTGGCTTCTTTGCCTTCGTGTTTAGCAATGCAAACACAAATGAGCTTTTTCTTTCCCACGAAGTAACTAATTAGTAGGTAAGTTATTTCAAGTCCTAGTATTACTACAAAGAAGAATAAATTCCTTTCTGGCATCACCTTAAAAGAAAAATTTCAATGGGATTACATTCCTTTAATCTATATGAACATAATAATACCTTCTTTTTTTAACCATTCCTCAGTCAAATCCCTATCACATGCTTTCTCCATTCCCACTTAAAAATAGCTTTTATATCTTGGATTTTATGATTTAACCTCGCCAAGACTAGGCAAAAGTACAGACTTTGGTCAATTATCTGCATTATTTGGCATAAGTTACAAATTAAAACACAATGTTTGAATTATTCTGAAAACTGGGGAAATAAATATAAATCAAATGCATGCAAAGAGAAAGAGACAGAGACAGACAGATATGAAACACACACTATTCCATATAGCTCCAGAGTGCTGGGTGATCCCGCCATTGTGCGATTTTTCTGCTCAAATCAACCTGTGAATTGAATGAAGGTGAGCGTTGCCTAGAACCTTGTGAAAGTTCCTGCTTTTCCAAAATTTTAATTGAAAATGTTTTTAACTAAGAATTCGTTTGTATGTGTCTCCCTTCTCCTCATAATTTCAAAAAACTTATTTTAAAATTTAACAGATTAGGTGCTTATTATCACAGGCTGTAGTCACCTACGCACGTAGGCATGCTCAGTCGCTTAGTCGTGACTCTTTCTGACCCTATGGACTATAGCCAAGCAGGCTCCTCTGTCCTTGGGATTTTCCAGGCAAGAATATTGGAGGGAGTTGCCATTTCCTTCTCCAGGGCAACTCCCAACCCAGAGACCAGATTTGGATGCCCTGCATTGGTAGGTGGGTTCTTTACCACTGAGCCACGCGGGAAGCAAGCATTGCTGGGTAAAGTGAAAAAGCTCTTTCAGGTCTTTGGTCTGCCTATTGGTTTGAGAAGCGAAATGTGCCTCTTTGGTCTCACGTTCCCCTCAACTTCTAATTTTCACATAGTAGTCAGCAAATTTCGAGTTATATTCCAAGACTGTCAATAGAGCAACATCTTTCTTAAAATAAATCATGGAACCTATCCCAAATTCACTTTATCTAGGGGGAAATGTTACTTTATTTGCATAAAATTTTAAAGACTATATACATTTTAGTTCTTATTTTTTATTTATCTGTAAGTTCCAGCACACACAAAAAAGGAAAAAGGATCTCAATTGTTTAAAAAGTGTACTTTTGTAGCAGTTATTTGCTAATCTATACTACATTTGAAAGTTGAGAGAACAAAAAAGATCTTTATTAAATCCTTTATTGTACTTTATAGTACTTCAGTGTTTATTTCATTTATGATAATTATTAAATAATTTTATGTAAATATTTTAAAGACTTTACTTCTCATTAACCTACAAGTTCCAAGAAAGCAGGAGAGTTTGCCTGTCTTACTTGCCTCTGTGAAATGTAAGTCAATGCATAAATTTATTTGAATAAATGAATGTGTCTGAATAACTGAGCCATCTACACAGTAGGGACAGAGACAGTGTTTGCATTTTAGCTAATCACAAACTGTCCAGGCCATTTACAGGAACTCAATCCTTAGTGCATAGATCAAAGATCTGATAATATTTAGAAAATGGTCTGAGCGTTAAATGCTCTTTTGTCACTTCGTAAAATGCTGCCAAAATAATGAAGGAGAATAGCGATTGAGTGAAGCTATGTTGCACATACAAAGCATGAGTCTCTGAGAATTTGAGGAAGCAGTGAGACACTGAACAGTTTGGTGTAGTGTCATAGTGGTTAACACACTGGAATCCTTGTCAGAATACTGTATGCCATTACTTACATGTGGAACCTAAAATGCAAAACAAACCAGCAAGTATAACAAACAGAAGCAGACTCACAGATACAGAGAACAAACCAGGGGTTATCAGTGTTGGGGGAAGGGCAACATATGGGTAGAGGGGAGCATAGGCTGTTGGGTGTCAGGTAAGCTCAAGGATGTGTTATACAACACAGGGAATATGGCCAACATTGTGTAATAACTGTAAATGGGAAGTAGCCTTTAAAATTGTACAAAAATAAATATTAAAAAAAAACTTTTAAAGAATCCTTGTCAGAAGTTTTGTACATCAGTAAATCTCTCAGAACTATTTTAAATTTGGAACCATGTATCAAGAACTGAGGAAAGGACTGAGATTTTAACTCATATACAGATGAATTAGTTTGCAGTTTCATGTGCTTAGTCGCTCAGTTGTGTCCAACTCTTTGTGACCCCATGGACTGCAGCCCACCAGGCTTCTCTGTCCACGGGATTCTCCAGGCAAGAATACTAGAGTGGGTTGCCATGCCCTCCTCNTAACTCATATACAGATGAATTAGTTTGCAGTTTCATGTGCTTAGTCGCTCAGTTGTGTCCAACTCTTTGTGACCCCATGGACTGCAGCCCACCAGGCTTCTCTGTCCACGGGATTCTCCAGGCAAGAATACTAGAGTGGGTTGCCATGCCCTCCTCAAGGGGATCTTCCCAATCCAGGGATCAAACCCAGGTCTCCCACATTCGAGGCGGATTTTTAACCATCTGCGCTACTAGGGAAGTCCAGTTTCATAGATGACCCCTGGATCAGAGACATAGAACAGTCTGTTATACACAGCCAGAGCAGTAACACATCTATGCTAGTCACTGAACCTAGGGCACTGGGAGGAAAACCATAGTAAACCCATGCAGGAAATTGTTGCACCCCAGGAGGGGAACCTCAAGCTTAGGGAACATGAATCTTTTATGACAGGCAGGGAGCAGGGAGATGCTGTTTCCCAAGGCTGTCCACTGGTTCACATCCTCAGAAAACAGCCAAAAAGAAAGAACAGTCAGTATGTCTGTTGCAAGATGTGCATGTGAGACTCGTGGGCAATTGTCAGCTAACACTGTGCCTCTGAAAGATTTCCCTCCACCCCAGGGCCTGCAGTACATTAATAAATATACAGGGATGGGCGCAAAGATACACACAAAAATATCCTCCAGCACTCTATATGGCTCTCTCTCTCTCTCTCTCTCTCTCACACACACACACACACACACACACACACATTACTGTCAAAAGGTGGAACAAAACGAGGGAAGGTCTACAAAACCAAATAGTCGACTAAGAAAAGAGGGCAGGAGATGAGAACTCACTCTATCAACTGGCTTTAGGGTGTCAGACGTGAGTCATAGGTTGATGCAGAGAACAGAGATGAGGCAAAACTCCAATAAGCTATTCTGCTCTCCTGTCAGAATCTACTGTCATTGGGTGCAAGTTACATGACTTCTCCTTATTTTATTATTATGTAGAGTTTATGAAAGCCAGACTGGCCCTTTAAAGGCTGTTTTAGCTCCACTTAACACACAGCTGCTTTGTTATCCTCCAAGGCCGGAAGAGACAGAAGGATGAGAGTTCAGATATGCCAGGAGTTGCCAGGGTGAAAGAGAAAGAAGAAAAGCCACTTGTCAGCTGTCACACAGAACCCGGCACTGCTGGCACTGGCCTATTCCTGCTCCTACTGGAGCATTTAGGTTTAAAACAAACAGGATTTCCAAGATTTGAAGTTGGAGGAAGCCTTAGCCGTTCAGGACAATATGTTTGTTCTGTGGANTCTCCCACTTCTGGGCTGGCATCTCACCTCACGTCCTCCTCTTCCCCATCCTGGTGTAGCTGGCCTCCTTTTCTTTCTCCAGTGGGCCATGCTCTTTCCTTTGTGCCTTTACACACACACACACTGCTTTTTTTGTTGTTTTCCCATGCAGTTTTTCCTCAGTTTCACACACAAAAAGTGTGTGAAGGAAATATCATTTGTGCGAGACAGCAAAAGAGACACAGATGTAAAGAACAGTCTTTTGGACTCTGTGGGAGAAGGCGAGGGTGGGATAATTTGAGAGAATAGCATTGAAACATGTATATTATCATGTGTGAAACAGATCGCCAGTCCAGGTTCGATGCATGAGACAGGGTGCTCAGGGCTGCTGCACTGGGATGACCCTGAGGGATGGGATGGGGAGGGAGGAGGGAGGGGAGTTCAAGATGGGGAACACATGTACACCCGTGGCAGATTCATGTCAATGTATGGCAAAAACCACTACAATATTGTAAAGTAATTAGCCTCCAACTAAAATAAATTCATTAATTTAAAAAAAAGAAATATCATTTGTTTCCTTTAGTTCTCACCTTAAATATAATTTTTCAAAGTGGTCTCCTCTGACTTTCCAATCTGAAGTGGTCACCACCCTCATGTTCACAATCACTCTTTCTGGAAGAGACCATGTCTTTTGGTTTACCGCTCTTTATCCATTGCCTAGAATTCTGTCTGTTATCGAGCAGGTGCTCAGTAAATAATCACTGAATAAATTTTGAATAAATGCATATCAATCAGTTTAACTAGTTGAAATGCCTTTCAGAACCCTTTTGCTAGTTTACAAATGTACAGAAACAGGGAATGTCTCAGGCTGCTGCGTTTTAAGAAAGCTTTGGATTAGCTGTTCCATTTCTCTCAAATCCATCATACAAACGTTATACCATTAAACAATAAGTTAAACTGTCTGACCAAAGGCTTTGCATAATTTCCNTTTTTCAAGGATAATAAAAAGCTCTTGAGGATTTATAAACTGTTTCATCTGTCAAAAACTATTTATGCAGAACTTGGCACGTAGAGTGAATTACTCTTATTAAACAAAAATTGAGAAAATTGCTTAAGTCTCACCAGAAGGTACCTGTAGTCCATCAGAAGCTAAGACACTCCATAAGCTATAAACTTAAGAGAAAAGAAATTGCGTGTCTCTGTGGATGTCTGTGGTGAGATGAATGACTCCAAAGAGAATGTATCCCAGCTTTATTCCTCAGGCTGCTTGCTGCGTTGGCTGATGTGTCCATTCTCATCCCCCAGGGAGCTCAGAGAGGGAGGGTGTTTGCAAGGACCACATCCCAAGGACAGGTACCCTTTCCATTTCTCAAGTTGCCTCTCTGCCCACACACAGTATGTCCGCTGTCATAGAGCGCGAGCACACCTATTCAAGCATCATGACAGAGTGCAAGGCCCTGTGCAGACTGCCATCTACGAATTATCTTATTAACTTCTAGCAACAATCCCACGAGGTCCTGTTATTAATTTCATTGTACAGATGGAGGGATGGAGGCTAGAGAAGGGGGAGGCTAGAGGATTGAGGATGGAGAGATTAAAGAATTAGCTGAATCCCATAGCTGTGGTGCTCGATCTGAGATGGCACCTCAGGCAGCCTGCCTCCGGGACAGACCTATCCTCTCCCTAACGCCACAGACGCCCCTGCTTCCAGAAGTCACAGGATCATGGATCCAGCTGGTGATTCCGTGGACACAGGCGGGAATCTGACTGAGCAGTTGTTTCTCACGGCGGCCACTCAGTCCAGACTTAGTTCTCTTCATTTTCCTAATTTCAAGTTCCAGTCCTTTCCTCAACCCTTTGTCTCTTTTACCTTTTCCCTCCTCTTTCTGACTTCAGAAGGCCTTAACAGTTCTGATTTTTCATCAGTTTGCCAAACACATTCCCATGAAGTGCTTGGCCCAGGTAGAGGCTCGAGAAATGTTTGTTGAGGAAGGTTAGAAAGCAGGTAATTCCCATTCTACTGGGCTCATTAGCATCCAAACCACTCATTGCACATGTCCTGCCTCAGGATGTCCCATCTTTGTTCTTTCATTCGAATCCATAAATCCTCACATTTTCACCTTCCAACATCTGCTCCATCCATCTGGGTGACCAAGACAGGGTGCCAAACTCACTTGAGCTAATGGCTCCGCTATAAAAACATTTTACAAGTCCTCCCCAACCAAGTTCTTATTTAAATATTCCATCAACACTTCTAGAACTTCTCCAATCAAAATAATAGTTTTCCAAGACTCCATCGATACCATGTATTAGAGCTGCACATGGTTTCTGTGAAATGAGCATCATTCTAGTAGCGGTCAGAATAGAGAAAAATGTACACAATCACTAAAGGTTACATAACTCGTGTCTGAAAATGTTACCACATCAAACAATTAATGATATTCATTTATCACTATTTTCCATAGCTTTAAAAGTGGACTTAGCTCCTTTTGGCTGTCTGCCCTGGCTTCTCTCTCTGTCCTGACAGAATACTCCTATGAGCTCTTTTGTTCAATCCTATAGCCAGTGCTACTGCAGAACGCTAAGCTCTGAGTGGTAAGAATGAGGCAGCTGCGATCAGCTTTCTCACATAAGGATGCTGTCTACCCTTCAGCTGCTACTCCCTGACAATCCCACTTCTGTGTTGAGAAAGGTCACAATATGCTGACATTTCTTCAAGAAACTGAGAATTCGCCTTTAACTTTGGCTTTCTCACACTCACTCTAGTCATGTAATCCTACTTCAAGTGGACCTAAGGAAGGAATTTCACTCCCTTTTATTCAGTCTTGGAGCTCAGAGTCCTAAATGAACCTCAAAATTCTAGACAAATACCAGGGAAATATTCTGGGGTCTAGACAATGGAATTTCACTGAAGGTTGCATAGACCGTGGAGCAGAATCTGTCCAAGTGAATTCTGCCTTTGCAAACACGGGATCTTCCCCTCCACCAACCCTCTATCTCATCACCAGCCAAATCCTTCCTAGACGTTCATCCCCCTCTTCAGATGTCATTAGAGACTTCATCAACGCCAACAAGTCTAAGCTCTTTGTGCTGTCCTTATAACTGGTCCCTGAGCAGGTTTTTGAGGTGGAGATCTGCAAGCAGGAAGTATAGGGCCTACTTTGGTGAGTGATACCCATAGGGAAGGAGGGAATGCAGGATTGGGCAGGGAGAGAGATGCCAGGCTGTGATACAGTCACAACAGAGGTCTTTGTATTCCACTGGAGGCCTGGAGCCGGGACACCCTGCAGAAACCTTCATTGCGGCCATAAGGCAGAGCCTTTGCATCAATAAATGACTGGACACACATCGTGCTGGGAAAGAGAATGGGACCTTGTCCCTCAGCNTCACAACAGAGGTCTTTGTATTCCACTGGAGGCCTGGAGCCGGGACACCCTGCAGAAACCTTCATTGCGGCCATAAGGCAGAGCCTTTGCATCAATAAATGACTGGACACACATCGTGCTGGGAAAGAGAATGGGACCTTGTCCCTCAGCTCTCCTCTGAGGGCTCTCAGCTGAGAGACATCATCCATCAACAGTCCCAGCAGCTAGTGGAATGAGTGCTCAAGTCTGGAGCGGGGGTCTGAGTGCCTTTTATGGCATCCACCATCCATTGTTTTTCTTTCTCCTCTCCATGCCCATTTGTCTCCCAGATCAGCTCTGCCTCATCAACATCTGTAGTCTCATATCCAGAACCCTGGGGTTTTCCTCCCGATAGGCCGCTAACCTCTGTGTTTCACGCATCTGAGTCTCTTTCTCTTTCCTGAGATATTTTCTCTTCTTCGGGTCCCGGTTGTTTGCTGCTCTTGCTGAGCACTCTGTTTGCTGAACTTCTTCCACCTGTGCCATAAATTAGCACTTAAACAGTGTCTTCAATGGAACGTTACTCAGTCATGAAAAGCAACACATCTGACTCAGTTCTAACCTGGATGAACCTAGAGCCTGTTATAGAGTGAAGCAAGTCAGAATGAGAAAGACAAATATTGTATATTAACACATATGTAAGGACTCTGGAAAGACCGTACTCTTGAACCTGTTTGCAGGGCAGCAATGGAGACACGGACATAGAGAAGACTTGTGGACAGAGCGGTGCGGAGGGGGAAAGGAGAGGGTGGGACAAACTTCAACAGTAGCCCTGAAGCACAGACTTTATCACTGTAAAACTAGACAGCCAGTGGGGATTTGCTGTATGATGCAGGGAGCTCTGTGACAACCTAGAGGGGTGGGATGCGGTGGGAAGGAGGTTCAGGAGGGAGGGGACATATGTATTATACCTATGGCTGATTCATGTTGATGTACGGCAGAATCCAACACAATACTGCAAAGCAATCATCCTCCAATTAAACATAAATTTCAAAATATATACAGTGCCTTTTAGTTGAAGCATCCNGCGGAAGTCCCGCTCCTCCACCAGGCTGATGGAGGGGTTCTTGAGCTCCTCCTCCGAGCTGGCCATCTTGTAGCCCAGCTGCGCCAGCACCCGCTGGCAGGCGTTCTGGGCGAAGGCCACGATGTCGTAGGAGAGGCGGAAGCGCCACTTCTCGGCCGTGGCCGCCGAGTTGCGCACCGTGCCGTACTTGTGCTTGCCCAGGGCGGGGTCTCCCCGCGTGTTGTTCTGGATCCAGCGCGCCACGTGGCTGTCCAAGGGGATGCCCAGGAACCCGTAGATCTCCTCGGTCTTCTTCATGGGGTTCCTCGCCAGGTCCTCGTAGCGCACCAGCATGTACTTGCCCTTGAGCCACGGGGGCCGCGTGAGGCCGGTGGACACGGAGTTGGAGAAGTCCTCGCACACCGTGGTCAGCTGCGTCACGTCCAGGTTGTAGGGCTTCCGCCCGGTCCCGTACCAGAGCCGCCAGAGGCGGTACGTGTCGCGGAAGGTCTCGCTGCGCGAGGCCAGGATGCCCCGCGGGTCCCGCACCAGCTGGATGACCTTGAGGTTTAGGCGGGGGTCTTCCACCAGGGCGCGCAGGTCGTTGACCTCGGGCACGCGCACCGTCTTGATGGCCACGTGGCTGCGCTCGCGGCAGGCCTCGGCGGCCAGGGTCAGGTTCAGCAGGCCGCACCTGCGCACGCCTGTCTCTTATACACATCTAGATGTGTATAAGAGACAGACTAGGTGTTTTTTTTTTTTTTTTAACATCAGAATGTATACAAAACTCAGGAACAGCCAGATAGAAGAGATGCAGAGGGCAAGGAGGCTGTGGAGCTGTTGTCTAGCTGCCCTAGGTCTCTGCTCCAATTGTCCAATTTCCCCCCACTCCATCCCTAGGCCACTTAGCAGGAGTTAACAGAAATCTCTGAGTTAAAGCTGCAGAAGGAAATGGCAACCCACTCCAGTATTCTTGCCTAGAAAATCTCATGGATGGAGGAGCCTGGCGGACTACAGTCTGTGGGGTTGAGTTCAACAGGACTGAGCAACTAACACTTTCCCTTTCCCTTTAAGGTAAAGAGTCCAGAGATAAGAAAGAAAGCTACAAAAAAAAAACAAAAACAAAAAAACCAAAAACAGATGGAACCAGCTGCGACCAGAGGGTCACAGATTTGACCTCCAACAGTCTCATTATACACTGATTTCACTATATTAGCATATTAAATGACACACCATCAGCCACAACCAGACATTAAAGGCCAAAGGGCTTCTCTGGTGGCTCATCCGGTAAAGAATCTGTCTTCAGTGTTGATGAGTAGTTACTTGAAAATAAAGATATATAACGAATTTGCATTCTTTGTGCTTCCTAGTTTGACAGCTGGTGTGTGATGACAAGCCCTGGTGGTTCAGATGGTAAAGAATGCAATGTGGGAGACCCAGGTTCGATCCCTGGGTCAGGAAGATCCCCTGGAGAAGGGAATGGCAACCCACTCCAGTAGTCTGGAGAATCCTCTGTCTAAGGGATTCTCTAGGTAAGAATACTGGAGTGGGTTGCCATTCCCTTCTCCAGAGGATCTTCTTGACCCAAGGATCAAACCCAGGTCTCCTGGATTGCAGGCAGATTCTTTATTGTCTGAGTTACCAGGGAAGCCTAGTCCTGTATACACTGTGCTTGAAAACATTTTTTTAATTGTTGCTGTTTATAACCATCGTTAGTAGTTCAACCCTTTCAATAAGCTCCCTTTGAACTAAAAAGTCATACCAAAGTCTGTCAAGAACCTTACTATTAAGCTGAAACTACTGATGATGAAAATTTTATTGTCTGTCTCCCACCAAATCCTTACAATAGTAACAGTCTATAGAAACAGACATGTTTTATGAATATGAGTCTTCAGTGACAGAGCTTCCCACGTGGCGCTAGTGGTAAAGAACTCACCTGCCAATGCAGGAGATGTAAGAGATGTGGGTTCGATCCCTGGGTGGGGAGATACCCTGAAGGCGGGCACGGCAACCCACTCCAGTATTCTTGCCTAGAAAATCCCTTGAACAGAGGAGCTGGCAAGCTACAATCCATAGGTTTGCACTTCAAGTGACAGGAAAGCAAAGTCCTTCCCAAGGGCTCAGGTTTATATACAAGTTTTCTCATTCCTCACATGCTACACTGACTCCTCCTATTCTTGTTTGCATGAATAAAGGAGACCATAGATAATTGAAATTAGGTCAGCCTTAATGACTCGATGGACATGAGTTTGGGTAAACTCCGGGAGTTGGTGATGAACAGGGAGGCCTGGCGTGCTGCGATTCATGGGATTGCAGAGAGTTGGACACGACTGAGCGACTGAACTGAACTGAACTGAACTGAACGATGGGTTAACAAGCTGAACAACTTGAGATGCCCACACTAGGTGAGAGAAGAGCCTCTATCGCCACCTGCTGGGCTCCATGGTTTGTATCAGACTACCCAGTCCCGCCACTATTAGTCCCTGATAACAAATCTCTAGCTTCTGGCTTCTTTTGCAAACTAAATACCCTCTGACGTTTGTCAATCTCTCTGTTTCAGTTTGGATGGAACATTGTTATGAAAAATAAATAAAAACTTTAGCTTTCAGCATCAATTACTCTTTCAGTTTAGTTCAGTTCAGTTCAGTCGCTCAGTCGTGTCCGACTCTGCGACCCCATGAATTGCTGCATGCCAGGCCTCCCTGTCCATCACCAACTCCCAGAGTTNCAGATTTTCTATTTTGTTATGACCAACCTAGACAACACATTAAAAAGCATACACATTACTTTGCCGTCAAAGGTCCATCTAGTCAAGGCTATGGTTTTTCGAGTAGTCATGTATGGATGTGAGAGTTGAACAGTAGTCATGTAGGGATGTGAGAGTTGAACAAGAAAGCTGAGCACTGAAGAATTGATGCTTTTGAACTGTGGTGTTGGAGGATACTCTTGAGAGTCCCTTGGACTGCAAGGAGATCCAACCAGTCCATTCTGAAGGAGATCAGCCCTGGGGTTTCTTTGGAAGGAATGATGCTAAAGCTGAAACTTCAGTACTTTGGCCACCTCATGCGAAGAGTTGACTCATTGGAAAAGACTCTGATGCTGGGATGGATTGGGGGCAGGAGGAGAAGGGGATGACAGAAAATGAGATGGCTGGATGGCATCACTGACTCGATGGGCATGAATCTGAGTAAACTCCGGGAGTTGGTGATGGACAGGAAGGCCTGGCATGCTGCGATTCATGGGGTCACAAAGAGTCAGACACGACTGAGTGACTGAACTGAACTGATTAGCCTTGGTTGGTAGAATAAATAAATTGGCTGAATAAAAATGATTTTCTTCTTGTGATTATCCTCGTTTTACAAGGTGGGTATTGCTGAAGGTTTTGGTTTTCTGAAAAATATAGTGAGCTGTTAGAGTGCTTTTCCAGTTGTATATTGATTTGTAATGATGTTTGGCATTTAATTTCATACAGCTTTGTATTTTAGCTACCTGATTATAGAGAAATTATTGATGTGGACATCTTCAGGGTCTAAATCTTAACTTTCTAAGTCTTTTCTGGAGCGTTTAAGAGAATAAATGTTTCAATTTAATCAGATAGATTTAAGAAATGAACAAAAGTTCCCAGTATTTAGAAATTTTCTGAGTGTGATCTTTTGCTGTCCCCAAATTCTCCATTCCTTATGTATTCACTGCCACTCAGAGTTATCTGTAAATATATGACTGGGAAAATGAAGATGCCAAGGGGTTCACAAATTAGTAGAAAAGATGGCAAAATGATTGTTACTGCTGAAACAAATTAGCAAGAGTGGGTGAGTGGAATTCAGGACTGAAGATTTATAATTTTTAAAAACAAATATATAGTGTTCCTGAATGGAAAGAGTCCATACGGTAAAAATTCTAATTCTTCCTAAAATTTTTATCAATTTTATTCAATACAGATCAATATCCTAGCAGAATTATTTGTTATTTGACATGCTTCATTCTAGAATTCATCTAAAAAAATAGGTAAGAAAAGTAAATTTAAAAAAATACATTTTCCATATAATATAAATATGTACTCTAAAGATACAGCATGTAAAACATGTGAGAATGTTTCAGAGATAGGAAAACAGATCAATAGAACACTAATCTGTTTGATATGGGAAAACTTCAGCGAAGAAAAGAAAAGTTAGATCCTGACTATGCACCATATGTGCATATGTGACTGATGAAGCAAGTGAAGTCTGATGCTATAAAAACGAGTGTTGTATAGGAACCCAAAATGTTAGGTCCATGAATCAAGCTAAATTGGAAGTGGTCATACAGGATATGGCAAGAGTGAACATTAACATTTTAGGAATCAGTGAACTAAAATGGACTGGAACGGGCAAATTTAACTCAGATGACTGTTATATACACTACTGTAGGCAAGAATCCCTTAGAAGAAATGGAGTAGCCCTCATAGTCTACAAGGGTTCAAAATGAAGCACATGGATGCAATCTCAAAAATGACAGAATGCTCTTTGTTTGTTTCTAAGGCAAACTATTCAATATCACAATGATCCAAGTCTATGCCCTGACCAGTAATGCTGAAGAAGCTGAAGTTGAACAGCTCTATAAGGACCCACAAAACCTTCTAGAACTAACACCAAAAAAAGAAAAAAAAAGATGTCTTTTTCATCATAGGGGATGGGAATGCAAAAGCAGAAAGTCAAGAGATACCTGGAGTAACAGGTAAGTTTAGCCTTGAGGTACAAAATGAAGTAGGGCAAAGGCTAACAGAGTTTTGCCAAGAGAACCCACTGATCATAGCAAACACCCTCTTCCAACAACACAAGAGCCAACTCTACACATGGACAACACTAGATGGTCAATACTGAAATCAGATTGATTATATTCTTTGCAGTCAAAGATGGAGAAACTCTATGTAGTCAGCAAAAACAAGACAAGGAGCTGACTATGGCTCAGATCATGAACTTTTTATTGTAAAATGCAGACTCAAATTGAAGAAAGTAGGGAAAACCACTAGACCATTCAGATATGGCCTAAATCAAATCCCTTATGATTATACAGTGGAAGTGACAAATAGATTCAAGGGACTAGATCTGACAGACAGAGTGTCTGAAGAACAATGGACAGAGGTTTGCAATATTATACAGGAGGTAGTGATCAAAACCATCCCCCAAAAGAAGAAATACAAAAAGGTAAAATGGAGGTCTGAGGAAAGTAGCTGAGAAAAGAAGAGAAGCTAAAGGCAAAGGAGAAAAGGAAAGATATACCCATCTGAATGCAGAGTTCCAAAGACAGCAAGAGTTCCAAAGACAGCCTTCCTAAGTGATCAGTGCAAAGAAATAGAGGAAAACAATAAAATGGGAAAGACTAGAGATCTCTTCAAGAAAATTAGAGATACCAAGGGAACATTTCATGCAAAGATGGGCACAATAAAGGACAGAAATGGTATGGATCTAACAGAAGCAGAAGATATTATAAAGAGGCAGCAAGAAAACACAAAAGAACGATACAGAAAAGATCTTAAGGACCCAGATAACCACGATGGTGTGATCACTCACCTAGAGCCAGACATCATGGAGTGTGAAGTCAAGTGGGCCTTAGGAAACATCGTTACAAACAAAGCTAGTGAAGGTGATGGAATTCCAGCTGAGCTATTTCAAATCCTAAACGATGATGCTGTTAAAGTGCACACTCAATGCGCCAGCAAATTTGGAAAACTTAATAGTGGCCACAGGACTGGAAAAGGTCAGTTTTCATTCCAATCTCCAAAAAAGGCAATGCCAAAGAATGCTTTAACTACCACACAATTGCACTCATCTCACACACTAGTAAAGTAATGCTCAAAATTCTCCAACCCAGGCTTCAGCAGTACATAAACCAAAAACTTTCAGATGTACAATCTGGAAAAAGGCAGAGGAACTAGAGATCAAATTGCCAACATCCACTGGATCATAGAAAAGGCAGGAGAATTCCAGAAAAACATCTATTTCTGCTTCATTGACTATGCTAAAGCCTTTGACTGTGTGGATCATAATAAACTGTGGAAAATTCATCAAGAGATGGGAATATCAGATCACCTTACCTGCCTTCTGAGAAACCTGTATGCAGGTCAAGAAGCAACAGTTACAACCAAACATGGAAAACGGACTGGTTCCAAATCGGGAAAGGAGTACATCAGGGTATATATTGTCACCTTGCTAATTTAACTTATATGCAGAGTACATCATGGGAAATGCTGGACTGGATGAAGCATAAGCTGGAATCAAGATTGCAGGGATAACATCAGATACGCAGATGACACCACCCTTATGGGAGAAAGTGTGAGGAACTGAAGAGCCTTTTGATGAAAGTGAAACAGGAGAGTGAAAAAGTTGGCTTAAAACTCAACATTCAAAAAACTAAGATCATGGCATACAATCCCATCACTTCATGGTAAATAGATGGGGAAATAATGGAAACAGTAAGAGACTTTATTTTCTTGGGCTCCACAATCACTGCAGATTGTTACTACAGCCATGAAATTAAAAGTGCTTGCTCCTTGGAAGAAAAGCTATGACCAATCTAGGCAGCATGTTAAAAAGCAGAGACATTACTTTGCCGACAAAAATCTGTTTTGTCAAAGCTATGATTCTTTCCACTAGTCATGTATGGATGCGAGAGTTAGCCTATAAAGAAAACTGAGCACCAAAGAATTGATGCTTTTGAATCGTGGTGTTGGAGAAGATTCTTGAGAGTCCCTTGGACTGCAAGGAGATCCAACCAGTCTATCCTAAAGGAAATCGGTCCTGAATATTCATTGGAAGGACTGATGTTGAAGCTGAAGCTCTAATACTTTGGCCACCTGATGTGAAGAACTGACTCATTGGAAAAGACCCTGATGCTGGGAAAGATTGAAGGCAGGAGGAGAAGGGGATGACAGAGGATGAGATGGTTGGATGGCATCACCGACTCAATGGACATGAGTTTGAGCAAGCTCTGGGAGTTGGTGATGGACAGGTGAGCCTGGCATACTGCAGTCCATTGGGTCACAAGGAGTTGGACACGACTGAGAGACTGAACTGAACTGATACAACATACAGCTATAAGATTTCAGAGGAATTAAAGGCTAAATGTAGAAACTGGAAATTGTTAGAAGAAATGTAAGAAGCCATACAGTCTTGGCAAGGGAAAAGGCTCTTGAAATTACAGATCATACTCAGAAAATGTAAGTGAGCAGAACCCTGTGGGGCCTTCCCAGAACAAAAAGCCCTCCTACCACTTCTGTTCCATTCCTTCTGTCTGCCTTTTTTTGTCTGCAGAAAAATTTTAATCAAAGGATAAATTTAATCATAGAAGCAAGAACAGGCAGAAAGTAAAACAGTCAAAAAAGACCCTTAATAAAAGTTGAGCCGTTAAACAAAGTCAAGGACCTTTAGTTCCTTCTCAAGATCTACAGATAACATCCTGACCCAGGTGTCCTTTGAACTGTTTTGCAAATCCTGAAACCTTCACCAAGTGGAACAAGTTAACTTTATGCTACCCACAAACATGTAGACCCCAGACCAGTTAGAACCAGAAGCTTGATGATGTTGACTCTCAATTGCCTCACTGCCAACCAATCAAAAGAATGTCCATGAGCTGATCACACACCCCACAATACCCTCCCTCACCCTGTCTTTAAAAACCTTTCCCTGAAAGCCTTTAGTGAGTTCAGGTCTATTAAATACTAGTTGCCCTGGACTCCTTGTTTGATACCCTCCAATAAACTCTGCACTTTTCTTCACTATAGCCCAGTGTCAGTAGACTGGCCTTACTGCACTTGTACAAATGGACCCAGGTTTGGTTTGGTATTTAATAATATAAGCACGCAGGAAAAGTCGAACCTACTTTACCACACTTAGATGTTTAACTGGCTCTCAGGCTCCTAAAAAGACATCTTTCTTCCAGATACAACATTGCCTACAGTGGGATTTAAGGAAGGTCCACAAATCTCACTTATCACACACCTTATGCTACAGGCTAGCAAGGAAACAACTGTGTACCAGGTACCCCCCAAACCTAAGTAAGGCCCCACGTGCTGTAAGTAGACCCACTTTCCAGACCCACAGAACAAGAGGGGCTCCCAAAACAGCAACTTCAGACACCCCAACTTCATTAGAACTGTGGCCCATCTCTCCCCAGAAGATCACTAGCACTAATCTCATTGGGAATTACATCCCTGTTTACTTTCAACACCACCAGAAATTCAAGCTTCCCAGGGCATCAGGGAAAACTCAGCCACAGGCAGATCCCTAGTCTTACTTAATCCAAATTTCCACATCCTCCCCCGCACCTCCAGCTATACAAGTTACAGAGCCTAATGTGAAAACAAAATGGGGATTCCTGATCAAAAATTAGTAAGAATTTCCTGTTGGTAACAAGGCATTAAATTAAGCCTAAGTGTTAGTCACTCAGTTGTGTTTAACTCTTTGAGACTCCATGGACTGTAGCCTGCCAGGCTCCTCTGCTCATGAAATTCTCCAGGCAAAAATACTGGATTGGGTAGCCATTTCCTCCTCCAGAAGATCTTCTTAATCCCAGGGATTGAACCTGGGTCTTCTGCCCTACAGGTGGATGCTTTAACATCTGAGCCAGTAGGGAAGCATGCTGCTGCTGCTGCTAAGTCGCTTCAGTCCTGTCCGACTCTGTGCGACCCCATAGATGGCAGCCCACCAGGATCCCCCGTCCCTGGGATTCTCCAGACAAGAAACCTGGAGTGGGTTGCCATTTCCTTCTCCAATGCATGAAAGTGAAAAGTGAAAGTGAAGTCGCTCAGTTGTGTCTGTCTCAGCAACACCATGGACTGCAGCCTACCAGGCTCCTCCGTCCGGGGGATTTTCCAGGCAAGAGTACTGGAGTGGGGTGCCATTGCCTTCTCCGAGGGAAGCATGGGGGCCTTCTAAGTGTTGGGTTCCACAGGATACACAGGTTATATAGCCTGTGTTCCTTATTCCAAACACCTTCTATATTGCCTAATACTGTTATCAGCAGTTTATCTGTATTTACCTGTAGCCCCAAATTTCCTCTCTAAATATTCAAAAGAATTTGCTTATTCTAATTAAATCTAGGCTGTCCCCCAATGACACTGTCAGGCCCTCATGTCCNTGGGGGCCTTCTAAGTGTTGGGTTCCACAGGATACACAGGTTATATAGCTTGTGTTCCTTATTCCAAACACCTTCTATATTGCCTAATACTGTTATCAGCAGTTTATCTGTATTTACCTGTAGCCCCAAATTTCCTCTCTAAATATTCAAAAGAATTTGCTTATTCTAATTAAATCTAGGCTGTCCCCCAATGACACTGTCAGGCCCTCATGTCCTGCATATAAGTGCTTGGGATGGGATACCTGTCATCTGTACTCACTGCTGCTTTTGCTTTTTAGAACTTCCTCTTCCTTCTTCAAAAATCCAGTTTCTTTCAATCCCACATCATCCATCTATATCACCTGGATATCTATGGAACTCCCCCTTGTCCAGACAGATGCTCAAGAAATATATGTTGAGAGAAATGTCTGTTTAGTTCTTTGGCCCATTTTCTGATTGGGTCATTTGTTTTTCTGGAGTTGGGCATACACACCAAGGAAACCAGAATTGAAAGAGACATATGTACCCCAATGTTCATTGTAGCACTGTATAATAGCCAGGACATGCAAACAACCTAGATATCCATCAGCAGATGAATGGATAAGAAAGCTGTGGTACATATACACAATGGAGTATNTGGAGCTCTAACAGATCTCCATGTTTACTCACCGGAGGATCATCACCCTCTCCAAACCCCTTATTAGGACAGGCTTGTTCCATCTCCAGGGTTCCCTTCTGATAATACATGTCCTGCACCACTACTGTGGTTCACTGTGCAAGTGAGCATCAAGAAATCTTGGAATTCTTCCCATAATCTCAACTAGAGGGGAATTCAATTAGAGATTGTGCCGCACCAGTTGCCAGAGTTGAAAGGGAACGGTATTGTTACTGATGCCCGGAATACCATTACATCCCAGCATCCCAGACCAATAACTGCCTGAGTCAGTGTAAGAGCTCCAAGGACCTTCACCTAGTATCTGCTCTTCATCAGCAAGGAGACTGTCTATGGGAACCATTTCAAGGTTCAAATTCACAGCTCATGGATGTGCCAACCATTGTTAAAGAGGTCATTTCTCTTTGAGTGCAAGTATCTGCAGAGCTGTCAATGAGTTGAGGGGAGGGCAGATGGCAAAGAGCAGATGAACTCTTTCCTGTTGATGGTGAGACTTCAATGATGTGGCTTGGTGAAAGACGGGAACCCTTGGATTGATGTCGGCTTTCTCCACATTTGATACCCTGCAACATTTGCAGGGCAGCTCAGGTGGAGCAGGTGGAAGCCCCTAGGTCAGCACTTTGATGTTCCTCAAGCTGTTCCTTGTGGGAGCAGTGCTTCCTATAAGAGCTCATTTCTTTCAACCACTTCAAGAACTCAGATTTAATAATTCCTACAGATGAGGTAGTTTTGTTTTTCTCAAGCTTTGAAAGCAAAGGGCCCAAGAACCTTTATGACCCCAATAGCCACTCATTTTAAAGTTGAGGCCAGAACTCTTCCTTTATTTCCCTTGCTATCTGACTTCTGAACAATATTAGCAGAATGCAGAGGTGGCTTTTGGAATACAATGCAATTCAAACTGTACTCTGAATTCTGCAAACTGTTTTCACTTCAGTTTAAGATAAATCCAGACTAGCAGCTGAACTGCGAACATCCTAATTTCCTTAGTTCCTAAACATTGTACAAAAGTTTCTCCGTGTGTCAGATCATTTGTGTTGGAATAGTTAATCTTATTAATGGTGGCACACAAATGGCAAAGGATAAGATTTTGGGTTTGGAAGTCTAGCAGTCTCAAGTCTGCTTCCTGACTCCAACCCTTAACTCAAGTTCAGTGTGACCTTGAGTTGGCGATTTTATTCTAAATATCCGTTTTCTCATGTGTAAAATAAGGATTATATCTACTTGAAGGGTTGCTGTGAGATTTATATAAAGTGATATACAAAAAGCACTAGACACATTGCCTGATCCACAGTACATGCTCTACATATTAGATGTTATTGTCATTTTTGTTAACAAAATAAAAGAACTAAAGTATCAACTACAAGTCATTGAAGGGTCTCTTTTACAAGATGCTAATCTTTTGGGGGATATCTAAAAGACTTAAAAAAAAAGTTTATCTCTTGCTTCCTTCAGAACAGGCAGGAATAACAGAATAATTAGCGCAATTTTCCTAACCTAGCCTTTTACAATAGGCAGACGTATGACCAAATTATTAGGTCAAATAAATTTGCTTGTATCATTTGGAATTCACTGTGCTGTGTAAGGTCATGAATGCAAGGGTTGCAGGAACCTGGTGGATCCGGAATGGCCCTGAAATTCAGCCATTAAATGAACAAAGAGATCAAGCAAAACTGCTGGGAGTCCAGGCAAAGCAGCGCTGCCCGGGGGAGCAGAATTTCCTGGGCAGAGCCCCTCCCTGGCACTGGCCTCCTCCCAGGAGAGCCTCGCCTCTCTAAATACACATTCAAGGACTCAAATCCAGAGCAGCTGCACAAGCCACTTTCTGTGCATGGACCCTGGGTGGAGAGGCACGGAACTTGCTGGCAGGCTTTTAGACCTCAACAATAAAGCACCTATGAGGCCCGACCGAGGAGGGCAGAGGAAAGGAATTCTCGCTGGACTTCTTCGCTAGGTGGAGGGAGCTGGTTTCCACAAGATGAATCACACCCAGCAATCTCCCAACATACGAGGCCGGTGTTGATCCTGAATCTTCCCTGTAGCATTTCTCACTGAGGGAGTAAGAGTACTATACAGTTCTAGTGTTTTAAGCCCTTAGATTTTTTTTTTGATATATCTCTCCTGTTGAACAATTTTGTACAGAAAAGAAGAATTCCAGTCACTGAGTCGATTAAAAACATTTCCCTGGATCAGAAAAAGCAGGGAGGGGCACGTTATTTCAGAAAGCACAGAGATGGGAGGGAAGCCAGTTTTTCTCAGGACTGAAGAGTTGCCTGAAGTCACCCACCACTAAAATAATAGTCCTCAGCGGTGAGGTTCAGAATCTTGTTTGGGGAAAACAGCTCAGATGAAAAAATGGCAACAGCTGGCTTGGAGATTTCCTGGAGATGAAAATGCCAGCTCTGAAGAGGCGCGGCCACGTGTCATTCTGTCCAAGGACCGTGTCTCATGAGAGGCCCGCGGCGTGTCTAGGCACACGCGCGCAGCTGCTGGTTAAAGGCGGTGTCAAGGCAGGCCACCACAGCGCTGAGCGGGGCGTCCTGTGCTCATGGCCTTTGGTCAGTTCCAGTTCTTCTTCCCCAACTCCACCCCCACTTTTCCTCCTTCCCACCATAACCCAACTCTTTCCCAGGGATTTAATGCCTGTAACTCTTTCGTAGGGAGAAAGCACTTTACTTGGCGACTTTTGGTTTACAGGATCGTTGGTGAACAATCAGTCTGTCTGGCAGGAAGGTACGCCCACAAATATTACAGGGAACCAACTGGCTCTGGGCGCTTGTCCAAGCAGCTTCGTTTAAGGCATCGAGATCATAGAAACCCTTGGCTGAAAAGTTAAAGAAAAACAGAGGGCAAAAAAAAGAACAAAGAAAGAAAAGAAAAAGAAAATGGGAAAATGGATCAGTTTTCATTCTGGAGAACCATACTCTACTTTTTATGGAAAGTATTTTCAGGAAATACCTGTTGACTGAGGCTTTTAAACAAATTATATTACTTTTGCCAAAAAAAAAAGTGCTGCTCAGTCTTTTAAGGGCTGAGAACTGTTAGCTCTGAATCAGAGGTTTTTCAGTCCTTGAATTTTAAAAAGGGGAAGACATTGTTTTATGTGTTGTGATATGCATTCTTCACTAATTATTAACATCTTTGTTTACACATTATTATCTTGCAAATATAACTTTTGGCTTTCTTTCAGTTGACTCCATAAGCTTTCAAAAGAAAAAGAACATGTCTCTCTTTTCCTCTTCTGTAATCTTTCAGAATGTTTTTAGAGGCCACAACTGACAGTTGAGAGTGAATTTAAGATAAATTATATCCTAAAAATTTATCATCTCTTTATGGCCATAAACTCAGAGATTCTTTAAGTAATTAAAGTGAAGAATGGAAACAGGACACTTAAGCTGACAAAAAGAAGTGTCCTTAAGAAAGCAACAAAGACAGCTGAGAGATGTATAATCTCCATTGACAAAGCATTGGGAAAAGGGCATATGGGTTTATTTTAGAGAAACAGTGTGGGATTTAACTTTAATAAAACTTATTTAAATAGAATGGCTTTGGTACACTAAATTGACTATGTCTTAGAATTTCCCCAAAAAAGCACCCTCTCAAATGTAGCCAGACACTCAAAAATATATCACATAGCTTTTAAAAAATTATTTTCATGGCATATATTTTTTTCATTAAAGCCCAGGCAGTTCTCATATGATTTTTCTATCTAGTGGTTCATACAAATGTAGCCAATGTTAGATCCTTTAACAAGTCTACTAATGTTCTTTTTCTTTTTATCCTCCATGGGAAATTAAACTCTAGCACAACAGGACCATCTAGTATTTCTCCCTTGGATAAAGGAAGTGTCACTACATATGCAGGATATGAATGTATATTTTGAGTGCTTTAAACCAGTTAAAAAAAGAATGGTACTGACTTTCTCCTTACTCATGAGTTTTAATATGGGCTCAAAAATTCCCCAGTATTCATGGAGAGCTGAAGATGAGTCATCACATTTCTAAAAGTTTTAGTGCCTTTACTTTGTAGTGGGAATTCTCTTCACCCAGAGAGGAAGGGCGCCCTCAGAAAGAACAGTAACATGGAGCCAAGAGGAAAATTGCAGAAAGTGCAATTATAGGACCTGGCTTTTCCATCTGTAGCCAATCAAGAGATTGGTGAATCCCCCAGGGCTTTCAAACCAGTAGTTTCTCTTCTCTTCTATAAGTGTGATAACTCTGCTCAAACAGAGAAAGTGATAGAGATCAGGAGTGAAGGAAACAGATTTTTTATCAGTTGAGAAGTGATGGGAAGAGAGTCTTAAAGAGGTAAACAATCTCTTTGTGAGCAAATGCTCTAATTTCAACAGATGGATATTTTCATCTTGAGCTCTCTTCCCACCTGCATGCAGAGTTCTCCTCTTGGCAAGGGCTTTGAGTAGTTGAGTTCTGGTAGCCTAGAACTTTATCATGACAATCTAGATTTCACTGTGTGGGTTACTAGAAAACTCTCTTTGGGTCACATGTCTAACAAGAGTGCTCTGAGATAATTGGTACTAAATGGCTTCCAAGGCACCTTCTGGATATGTAAATCTATGATTCTCTTACATAAAGAGAATCAATTAACTGAATGATACTTCTCTTAAAACCAAGAATGGTTTTCCTTTGAGAGGAATCATGGGATCAACTGATAAAAGGACAATGGTAGACGATGAATTTTATCCAGCTCATCTTTGCATGAAATGTTCCCTTGGTATGGACCTAACAGAAGCAGAAGATATTAAGAGGTGGCAAGAATACACGGAAGAACTGTACAAAAAAGATCTTCATGACCCAGATAATCATGATGATGTGATCACTAATCTAGAGCCAGACATCTTGGAATGTGAAGTCAAGTGGGCCTTAGAAAGCATCACTACAAACAAAGCTAGTGGAGGTGATGGAATTCCAGTTGAGCTCTTTCAAATCCTGAAGGATGATGCTGTGAAAGTGCTGCACTCAGTATGCCAGCAAATTTGGAAAATCAGCAGTGGCCACAGGACTGGAAAAGGTCAGTTTTCATTCCAATTCCAAAGAAAGGCAATGCCAAAGAATGCTCAAACTACNACACCTGTGGTGGATTCATGTCGATGTATGGCAAAGCCAATAGAGTATTGTAAAGTAAAAATAAATAAACTAATTAATTAATTAAACAAAACAAAAAAACATCCCCATGAACAAATAATGCAAAAAAGCAAAATGGCTTCCTGGGGAGGCCTAACAAATAGCTGTGAAAAGAAGAGAGGCAAAAAGCAAAGGAGAAAAGAAAAGATATAAAAATCTGAATGCAGTGTTTCAAAGAATAGCAAGAAAAAATAAAAAAGCCTTCTTCAGTAATCAATGCAAAGAAATAGAGGAAAATAACAGATTGGGAAAGACTAGAGATCTCTTCAAGAAAATTAGAGATACCAAGGGAACATTTCATGCAAAGATGGGCTCGATAAAGGACAGAAATGGTATGGACCTAACAGAAGCAGAAGATATTAAGAAGCGGTGGCAAGAATACACAGAAGAACTGTACAAAAAAGATCTTCANTATCTCTAATTTTCTTGAAGTGATCTCTAGTCTTCCCCATTCTATTGTTTTCCTCTATTTCTTTGCATTGTTCATTGAAGAAGACTTTGTTATTTCTCCTTGCAATTCCCTAGAACTCTGCATTCAGTTGGGTATATCTTTCCCTTTCTCCCTGCTTTCTGCTTCTCTTCTTTCCTCAGCTATTTGTAAAGCCTCCGTAGACAACCACTGTGCCTTCTTGCATTTCTTTTTCTTTGAGATGGTTTTGGTCACTGCATCCTATATAATGTTATGAACCCCTGCCCATAGGCCTTAGAATCTCTAACATAGTCCTCTGTCCCTACCAAATCTAATCCATAAATCTATTTGTCATCTTCACTGCATAATTATAAGGGATTTGATTTAGGTCATACCTGTATGGCCTAGTAGTTTTCCTCACTTCCTTTAGTTTCAGCCTGAATTTTGCCATGAGGAGCTGATGATCTGAACGACAGTCAGCTCTGGGTCTTGTTTTTTGACTGTATAGAACTTCTCCATCTTTGGTTGCAAAAAATGTAGTCAATCTGATTTTGGTATTGACAATATGGTGGTGTCCATGTGTAGTTAAGTTCAGTTCAGTCGTTCAGTCATGTCCGACTCTTTGCGACCCCATGAATCACAGCACGCCAGGCCTCCNGCCATGAAATTAAAAGACACTTACTCCTTGGAAGGAAAGTTATGATCAAACTAGACAGCATATTAAAAAGCAGAGATATTACTTTGCCAGCAAAGGTCCATCTAGTCAAGGCTGCGGTTTTTCCAGTAGTCATGTATAGATGTGAGAGTTGGACTATAAAGAAAGCTGAGCGCTGAAGAATTGATGCTTTTGAACTGTGGTGTTGGAGAAGACTCTTGAGAGTCCCTTGGACTACAAGGAGATCCAAGCAGTCCATCCTAAAGGAGACCAGTCCTTTGTGTTCATTGGAAGAACTGATGTTGAAGCTGAAATTCCAATACTTTGGCCACCTGATGCGAAGAGCTGACTTATTTGAAAAGACCCTGATGCCGGGAAAGATTGAGGGCAGGAGGAGAAGGGGATGATAGAGGATGAGATGGTTGGATGGCATCACTGACTCAATGGACATGGGTTTGGGTGGAGTCTGGGAGTTGGTGATGGACAGGGACGCCTGGCGTGCTGCAGTTTGTGGGGTCACGAAGAGTCAGACATGACTGAGCGAGTGAACTGAACTGACTCTCTTGCTGTGAGGAACTGAGGTAGGGAGAAATCATTTGTGCATAGATATGTGATTTCACTGTGCATTTGTCATCTGATCCCATATCTGTTTGATCTCAGCAGTTTCTAGAAACATGAGGGGAAGGTCATCTGTGGTCAGCTGAATATCTTGCTCTGCCTTATGGGTTCACAGAGTCAGCCACTGCATGGGATTTGAAAGAAATCCACAAAATTCCTACTTCTGCTCTCGGGACTACCTCAAAAACTCATTCCTTTGGATTAAACTGCTTTCTCCCCAGATCCTCTTTCAAAATGCAAATAGACCTATGAAAGTTTTCTATGAAGAATTTTATCATATTTCCCCAACCCCCTTCCAACAATATCAAGGGATGGGGGTTGTGAAGGGTAGAAGGGGATGCTGAAAGTGATGAAAGGGAAAGGAGATCCAGGTGACCCAAAGCTGTTCCCAAAGTCAGAACTTTGCCTGTGGCCATTTAAAACAATTTCAAGCAAACTGACTGAGCTTGAAAGTGTATAATCAAGTTTCCATTCCCCCCAGGCATGTCCTACATATGCAGAAAAAGTATCAATAGCATTTTAATATATAGAAGTAACTGCATAGTTCAGTCTCAAACCTCAACAATTGCAGTTTGATTGTCTCAAAACCACTGGTATTTCACGTTTACTTCTAGTGTTTTCAAACAATTCTACCCAAATGTCACATCTGGAAGGATCGTTGTTTGAAATTAAATTGTTTTTGGAAATCACTGGATGCCACGTAAAGGAATTTTCCAATCCAGCCTGTCTATTGGCCAACTATTAAAGAGTCTGCTACATGTGATCTGGGGATTTGTTTTGCTCCTTTTAACAATAAGAAAGACTTGGCCATTCATTTGGAAATGCTGTTAACATTAGAGGATTTTCATGTACCTGATTTTTAAAAACAAACTATTGGTATTTTGAATATATGCTTGGCATTTTAGTTATTTACTTGCTAGTCCTGAGATAACAAAGGCTGAAAAATAGAAGTCAAAGAATGAAATCCAAATGAAAGCTTCTGTTGATGAAAGGAATACAGTTTCTTAGCTAAAGTTTTTTCCTTTTCTTTTTTCTTTTCACATTTGAGATAAAAGTTTTTTTGTTTTTTTTCCCTGATCCCTTGGAAAGCTATTGGTTGGAAAGTAAGATGTTTTGGTATGGATTCAGCCTCTTGGCAAATTCTGGTAAGACTAACTTTCCCTGAAGAAAATGGGTATTGCCCTGGCGTGTGGTTCCCATGCTCCTCAGTTTGGCTCCAGGCCTGACCTTCATATTCAGATAGCTTCCGGGTCACGGGTAAAATGAAGCAATGAGGAAAGACAGGAAAAACCTAATAATTGTGGCAAGCACTCAGTTTTTCCAGCTTCTAGAGAGAAAAAAAGGACAGCAGGGGCACTCTCTGACCTGGAACATGGGAGCAGGACCTGTTTTGTCTACAGCTTGTATACTAGAGGGCCCCCAGCTCTGGGAAAGGCCCAGGAAAGTTTTCCAATGAAAAGAAGAAAGATACCATGTTGGATATAAGACAGAAAGGATTCGATCCTTAAGAAACAATTTTGTTATTTGTTTGTTGTCTTCTCCTTTCTTATCAGAGTTTTTGATTCCAATCTTTCCCTTTCCTCTCTCTTCCCTCAACCTCTGATTTCCTGAAGCTTTAGTTTGGGACAAGTGATCTCTCTATGTTTTTACCTTCTCTGCTTAAACAAAGGTAGATGTGAAAGCTGCTTAGGGACTTTTAATGACAGTATCATGGCATCAGAGTTGATGCTTGGAGTAGGATTATTGGAAAATCATTGAGACTCTTCTTCAAGTTGTAAGACCTCTTTTTCCCTATAGGGCTTCCCTGGTAGCTTAGTGGTAAAGAATCTGCCTGCCAGTGCAAGAGACACAGGTTTGATACCTAGGTCGGGAAGATGCCCTGGAGAAGGAGATGGCAACCCACTCCAGCAACTCTTGCCTCGGAAATCCCATGGAGAGAAGAGTGTGGCAGGCTATAGTCCATGAGGTTACAAAAGAGTCAGACATGACTTAGTGACTAAACCATAAAGCTTCTCTGCCTATAAGACCCTCAGAGAGGTAAATATGTGAAAGAGGCAATGGAATGTAAGAAGGATATGAGTTACATGATACAAAGGGAAAGTAAAAGAATTAGCCTTATGTCAAATTCTGTCAATGATCTCACTCTTCATAAGGTTGCACTCGTCCTCACATCTAGCAGTGAGGGCCTGTTCATAGGACAATTGCCTCCATTTCAAAGGAACTTTTTCAAGGCTGTGTCACACTGCTTTTGGTGGAGTTCTAAGAATTTGGGGAGAGATTTTAATTGTTGACCTTGGAATGTGGATTTCTAAGAACTATGTATATCCGTTCAGTCATTACATAAAGGTTTCCTAAGCATCTATCACTAGAAAATGTGGATGTGTGTGTTTGGGACTGAAAGAGGGAGATGAGGGTAACATGGAGAGGAGGCTTAGGAAGGCGCATGAAATCCTTTAAGCTAGATAAATTCCTTGAGAGTACAGCATATTGTAGTTCTGTTCATTTTAGGCTTGAAATAATATTTGAACTTGTAATATGTATCCTCTCCTTTCACAGAGATTACAATCAGTGTTTTTCTTTACAGAGAAGCAGAAAGACACATACTGGAGCAGAAAGGCACCTCCTGGAGCACCAAGGCAGGACCATCTTTTGTTGCTTTCATCTTTGGGCTCTGAGAGAGGTAGCTTTATCTATTATGGTCTCTCTATGGATACATGATATATAATTATAATTTGAGGCTTACTTTTAGAAATGAATATGTTTGGCAGAAACCAGAACAATTCTGTAAAGCAATTATCCTTCAATTAAAAAAATATATAATAAAATAAAAAATTAAATTAAAAAAATGAATATGTTAAGAGTGTAATTTGTATAGGTGAGTATTGCTTTCAAATTTCTATGTCAGGAAGCTATATATCAATTTCATTGATGATGCTGTTGCTCTAAAATGTATAACTTTCACCCTCAACACATATTTCACACACGCTATATACACACGAGAGTCCTCTGTTTTGGCTTCGAGAGCCACCAGTGCAGAAGAGAATGGTCTTGTTACCTTAAAGTTGCACTTAGTTCACCTGGGAGCTGTGGGATCCTAGAATGCTGCCCTGATATGCAGGCATGGTTGGCACCAAGAAAAGATGAAGAAATGGCATGTGGAGCTGGATATTAGTGGCCCAGCTGGCAGCATCATCAAGGGGTGGTTTGTGAGGTTTAGCCTAGTTTTCATGACATCAGCACTGATGAGTCTGAGTAGGTGAACTAGGGCCACTGAAGATGAATATATGAGTAAGAACCATCAGAAGGATCACACTGAGCTTTCTCCTACCACTTCCAAAGAGTTCCAAGTCATTCTTTTGTTTAGGAACCAGAGGCAAATGGTTCTAGGAGCCTTAGTCTTGATTTCAGAAACTTAGTTTAACCGAAGGCATGAACAGACAAAGGACTAAGAAGACCCTTAAGATTCACTTTTCTCTCTCTCTTTACACATCTCTCCTCCTTATCTGATAGTCCTGATAAGCCTGCCTGGTATTTCACTGAGAAAATATAAGCTAACATACTGTAGCTTTGCCTTCACTTGCATTCAACCTACTCCTGAAATAGAGAAACATCCCCTGGTACTAAACCCCTCCACTTCACAGGACAGAACCCCAGCCCTGGTTCCCGTTTCTCCTTCAGGTTTTACATTTGCTCTTATCACCTCTCCCGCTTTTTTTAACCTTCCTCTCTCTACTGGCTCCTGATCCAAAACAATCAAATACAGTCTACAAGCTCCCATCTTTTATGGGAGCCTCTCTTAACTGAAAGTCTCTATTTCTAGCCTACCTATTATTTCTCTCCCGATCTCTAAGCCAAATTTCTCAAAACACATCCAATATCACACATACACTCTGCAGCCCCCATCATGACTCTGAATGTGTTCTCTCCAAGTTTGTCAAACTAAATCCACATGGCCAAATCAAATAGATTTTCTGGCATTCACCTTGCTCCATCCTTCATCCTATCTCTGTGCATTGAGTACTGTTCCCCACATCCTTATTCTCCACATTTTCTCGTGTCACAGTGCTCAGGGCACCATACTCTCACGTCATTTATCCAGCATTTCCAGTCATTCCCCAGCTCCTTCTTCTCTAATCCCTAAATACTGTAATGCTTCAGGGTCAGTCCTGGGTTGATTTTTCGAGTCCTACACTCATTCTGATGACTTTAAATATATATTAACAATGCACAAATATATATCCCAGCCCAATTCCTCTTTTGAGATTCAAATTTATACATTCAGCCTGACTTATCTAGTTAGATGTCTCACAAGCATTTTTTTGTGTGTGTGCCAGTCTCATAGAAATTTTATTTTTTATTTGGGAAGAAAATAATAAAGTCTTATAGTTACAAATGACCATAACAAAGAATGATTTTCAATGAATGATAGAGATACCATATAAATAGATCTCCATCTGCTTGCACTGTCTTAAGATATTATCTTGGCTCAAATCTTCCTCTATCAATGTCTGTTAGTTGTGTGTTTAATAACTTAAGATATATACATTCATCACAAATAAAACTGTCTTTCTACCCCTCACTGGTTGCACATTATGCTCTGTGCTTACCCAATCCCGCCCACTGTAGAACTTTCACCATTTTTTCAGACCTACTTAAAAGTGTCTCACAAGTGTTGTGAACTCAGTTATGTCCAGAATGGAACAATTGGTCTTCATCACAACAGCCTATCTGTTTCTCAAGGTTTTCCCATCTTAGAAAGTGAAACAACTGGTACAGTTGCTCAATTTAGAAATCTGGGAGTCATCCTCAACCCTCTTCCTTACTCCTCCACACCCAGTTTCTGCACACTGTCCCTTTTTTTCCGTCTCTGATACCAACACCCTAGGCTAGACTTTCATCCACTTTCACCTGGATTCCTGCAACAGCCAAATAGGGTGTGCCTCTGTCCACTGGGCAGCTGTGCTGTTTCCACAGCTTCATCATGCGTGCCTGCCCCTTCCTTCATTTGACTCTACTTGTGGACTTTTCAGTTCCATTTTAAGATCTTTCTTACCTCAAGGCCTTTGCACAGAACATCTCCTTCTCCTGCACTTCCCTTCCCCCGATATCCTCTTAGCTAATGTTTTCACACCTTCCATGTCTCAGCTGAAATGTCACTTCCTCCCAGAGGTTTTCTCTAACCAAGAACCTGAATGTCCACCTCCCACCATTAGACACGGTCACATTACAACTTGAAAATTTATATTTATTTTTATTTAAATTTCATAACATTTCCTCCATAAGGCTAAAAACTCCATGAGATCAAGAACTGTGTCTTTTTAACGATTCTACCTTTAGTACTTAGTCCAAAGTAAGTAAGTGAAGTCACTCAGTCATGTCCAGTTCTTTGTGATCCCATGGACTTAGCCAGGCTCCTCTGTCCATGGCATTTTCCAGGCAAGAGTACTGGAGTGGGTTGCCATTTCTTTCTCCAGGGGATCTTCCCTAACCAGGGATCAAACCCAGGTCTCTCACATTGCAGGCAGATGCTTTACCATCTGAGCCACCATGGACGCTCAAGAATGCCTAACAAGAATGATCTGTTGAATGAACAGACTTTTGTCCTCTTAACCCTGCTTAACGAACATTCAGCCTGGCAGCACAGCCCTACCATTTTTGTATGACATGTATGCTTCTCTCTTTAGTGACATAAAAAGGTGTGGGTCTCTGGAGATAGACACATTTGGCTCTGACACTCTCTGTGTGACTCTAGGTTAGGTGCTTAACCTCAGTTTTTCTACCTGGAAGTAGGGAGATAGTATCTGTCTTACAGTAATATTATGAAGATTAAAATGAGGACGTGGACATAAAGCACTGGCCATAGGTGCATTCAGTACAGGTTATCTCCCTGTATTGCAGGCCTCCTAATAAGCTCCAAACACTTTTTACCTGGATTGGGAAGTTGGCATCCACTCCAGTGTTCTCGCCTGGAAAATTCCATGGACAGAGGAACCTGGCGGGCTACAGTCCACAGGGTCGCCAAGAGTCAGACACTACTGAGTGACTAAGCACACAGCACAAGCACTTTTTACCTCACACACACACACACACCCCTTAACAGTGTTCCACGACGTGAGCCCATCCACTCTGCCCTTCTGAGTCTTTCTGAGTCTCTGATTGTGACTTTCTAACTAAGAGGTTTGCCTTTGGTGAATGAGATACTTAGCAATGGAACAGCACTGATGATATTAAACCAAAGACATAATGGTAGTCCTAAATAAATGGAACTTGTATTATAAGGGCACATTCTCAAATATATTTGGTGGTAGGTAACACAAAGAGAAAGGCAATAAATAATATTTTTGAGTGTAGACGGCATTACTCTAAAAGAAAACACCAGGTGGCAGCAGCAGATGCTAGAGACCTGTCTGATGGGTTGTAGCTCAGAACGCTAGAATGCTAAACAGCTTAAAACTACATTCAGAGAGACAAACCTTTGTTAAAAAAAGAAACAGACAGATTTCCCTGAAGAAAAAGAATGCCTATTTTATAACATAGTATCAGATTTTTAGAAACAGTGTTTCACATGTTATCATCAAAATATGAAGAAAATAACCCCAAGCATTATGTAACTAATAAAAGGTAGTTAAACAAAGCCTTCATTCTGGGTTGTAGTTACATTAAATTAACTGTCAATCTGTGTTTCAGTTAGCCAGAAAGGCCTTAAGTCAAAGACTGAAATACTATCAGCTTATGGAAAAGGGCAAACTTTTCCCCAAATATGAAAGGCAAATATTAAAATGTGTTCACTCATATTAAAACAGGGGTCAATAGTGACCTCCATTCTTGCATTTCCAGCATCACTTAGGACACTGCTTGCTAAAATAGAAATCAAAGGATCACATTAAGCTCCAAATTAAACTTTAAACTGACAATCTCTAGTTTCCCACATTATGCATCAAATTTCATCTGCAAGTAACAAGACTTTTACAATCTTGCTAAATTGGATATTGCTTGCTCAGGCTTTCCTTCTTCTAGGGGGAAAAGGGGGAGTGCGATGCTGCTCTGATACCACATACAGTAGAACAAACCCTTTTAAATAAAAATACGCTTTGTGGATGTCATTGCTCTTTCATACTGCATGGTGTCTTTCACAATGTCACTGTGAAATCAGAGAGAGTGAATTCAGTCTTAGATTTTGGATGACAAGCAATGGGATAAGTTTAAACCCATTCCGTGGTGAGAGGCAAAGCAGAGCTGATGCAGAATGCACACTGATGACTTGGGTTGGAGGGTTTGTCTTAGGGATCTCAGCGTTTTCTTTGTTTAGATTTGACAGAAGGGTAACAGGAGCATTTGTCATCAGAGAACCGAGCCAGTCTATGCAGGAGGAACACTCTGAGCGGAGAATAACTCACTCTGCCAGCGAAACAGTCATTGTTGCCCAACTGTAGTGAACTGTTTCCAAGTTCTGTGGTCATAATTCTGAAAATGTTTTTCTCACCTGAGTTCACTATGAGATTGAGCCCCCTGAAAACATTGGGCAAGATCGCTGATTCTAACATGAATTCGGACCAAGGATTCTAGGGGGAAACTGTTCTAACTGGCATAAGGAAAAAGGAAGCGAACGTCTGAACTGAAAAAACCATGCGTGTGTCTCGCAGTCAGCCAGAAGTCAGCCGCCACAGGCAGATGAAACTCTGAAATCCAATAATGCACAGGGCGTTTTCTTTATGGAAATGAACGATTCACTGCACTATCTAAATCTTACATAACACAAAGAAAAGAAAAACAGCAATAGACAGAGTCCAGTAACAGCCACAACGGAAAACTGCGTTCCCCAGGAGAGGCTTTCTGCCGAAAGCGCAACGCAGCGGCAAATGTCTTTTCAAGGGAAGGAATAAAGTCTGTTGGTTCAAGAGGTCTTATTCCTCTTGGAAGCCTAGGAGTTTTCTCCATTTTAATGAACCCTAGCTTGCTTCAGATCTGGCAGCTGAAGGGACCCTAGGTTGGATGACCTTACTATGCCCTCCACTAAAGCCTGTGTGGTCCCCAACAGGCCAAGACACATCTGACGGTGGTGGGTGCCAGCTCCTCACTGACATGTGCCTTTTCAGGTTAGGAGCAGAGTTGGCTGTGCTCTGACATAGCTGTCGTGTCCTCTTGATGCCCTTGTTTTGACGGACTCCCTCTGATCTAAATGTGAAAGTCACTGACAGCCATCACTGGCCTCCTGTCCNTCCAGTGTTCTTGCCTAGACAGTCCCAGGGATGGGGGAGCCTGGTGGGCTGCCATCTATGGGGTCGCATAGAGTCAGACACAACTGAAGCGACTTAGCAGGAGCAGCATTCTTGCTCCAGGTTAGGGGAGAGATTGAAAAGGAGCTTTGAACATGCTCTTGCTACTGCCTAGAATCTCCCCCCAGCTCTTTGGGTAGCTTTCTTATTTTATTTTCCAGATTTCTGTTGAAATGTCAACTCCAACAGACAGACCCTTCCTGACTACTCTTTCTCAAGTAATTTCTTAGTCTCTTCCTAAAACAGACACACACACACAGAAACACACACAGGCAGATAGACACTCATGCACCTACACAGATGCATGTGCACACATGCGCATACACATGAACATACCTGTGTATGCACATCATACAGGCACATGAACACACACACGTACATTTGTACCACTGCCACCACCACTATCATAGTTATGTGCAGTTATGACAGTGCTATTTATTTTCTGCACAGCTCTTACAGCATATATTATCATTGTTTGTTTGTTTACATGTGCAGTACTGGTTTCCTTTACTTGAATGTAACCTCCATGAACATTAGGGTCTTATTTGCTCTCTGCATAGTCACATCCCAAGCAACTAGTCCAGTGCCGAGCACATTGCAGGCACTGACAAAAAACTACTGCATGTTGAATGAGCCGAGTAAGATTAGCTTGATTTTAAACAGATTTTGAAAAAGAAAATCAAGCCCATTAATTAAACAGAAGACTAAAAACAGAAAAGGACTTTTGTAGAGAAAGGATTAAAAGCTACTTTTGTGGTATTTTCTCAAGTATTAGGGATATCTGAGCATCTAACCCTTGTTTAATCTTCCTAATACTACTAACTCAAGGGATTAGTATTTTGCAGCAATCTTTTTGGATCTAACTCCTAGAGTAATGAAAATTTTAAAAAAGTAAACAAATGAGCCCTAATGAAACTTAAAAGCTTTTGTACAGCAAAAGAAACCATAAACAAAATGAAAAGACAACCAACAGAATGGGAGAAAATATTTGCAAAGAAAGCGAATGACAACGGATTAATCTCCAAAATATACAAATAGCTCACGCAGCTCAATATTAATAAAACAAACAATCTAATCACAAAAGGGCTGATCTAAATAGAAATTTCTCTAAAGAAGACATACAGGTAGCCAGAAAAGCACATGAAAAAGATGCTCAACATTACTAATTATAGGAGAAATGCAAGTTAAAACTGCAATGAGCTATCACCTCACACTGATCAGAATGGCTATCATCAAAAAGTCTGCAAACAATAAATGCTGGAGAGGGTGTGGAGGGAACCCACATACTCTGTTGATGGGAATGTAAACTGGTACAACCACTATGGAGAACAGTGTGGAGGTTTCTTAAAAACTAAAACCAGAACCACTGTATGATTTGTCAATCCCACTCCTGGGTATACATCTGGAGAAAACAATGCTTCGAAAAAATACATGCACCCCAGTGTTCATAGCAGCACCATTAACAATAGCCAAGACATGCAAGCAATCTGTTAATAAATGTCTGTCAACAGATAAAGAAGATGTGATACATAAATGGATAAAGAAGATGTGATATATATATACAATGGAATATTATCCAGTCATAAAAAAGAATGAAACAATGCCATTTGCAGCAACATGAACAAACGTAGAGAGTGTAAGACTAAGTGACAGACAAAAAACGACAAATATCATATGACATCGTTCATATGTGGAGTCTAATTTTAAAAAATGATACAAATGAACTTATTTACAAAGTAGTGTCACAGATTTTGAAAACAAACTTATGGTTACCATAGGGGAAATGTGAGGATGGGGGGAGGAATAAATCAGGAGCTTTGGGTTAACATACTATATATAAAATATATAACCAACAAGGATCTACTGTATAGCACAGGGAACTCCACTCAATATTCTGTAATAACCTATAAGAGTAAATAAACTATAAAAGAAGGAATATATGTATAATTGAACCACTTTACTGTACACCTGAAACTAGCGCAATGTTGTAAATCAACTGTATTTTGATAACTTTTTAAAGGAATTATCATTCTGGACTTAGAAGTGTAACTATAGTCAGTCACTTGTATCTTCAGGTTTTGCATCTGCAGAATCAACCAACATCAGATCAAAAATATTTTTTTAAAGTCCAGAAAGTTCTAGAAAAACGTAACTCAAATTAGCCACACACTGGCAATTATTTACATAGCATTTACTCTGGGAGTCTCCCTGGTGGCTCAGAGATTAAAGCGTCTGCTTGCAATGTGGGAGACCTGGTTTCGATCCTTGGGTCGGGAAGATCCCCTGGAGAAGGAAATGGCAACCCACTCCAGTACTCTTGCCTGGAGAATCCCATGGACAGAGGAGCTTGGTGGGCTACANTTAAAGCGTCTGCTTGCAATGTGGGAGACCTGGTTTCGATCCTTGGGTCGGGAAGATCCCCTGGAGAAGGAAATGGCAACCCACTCCAGTACTCTTGCCTGGAGAATCCCATGGACAGAGGAGCTTGGTGGGCTACAGTTTACGGGGTCGAAAAGAGTCGGACACGACTGAGTGACTTCACTTTCACTTTCTTTACTTTGTATTAGGTATTACAAGCAATCCAGAGAGGATTTAAAAGTATACTGGAGGATATGTGTAGGTCATATGCAAATACTATACCATGTTGTATAAGAGACTTGAGGATCCACAGATTTTGGTTTCAGTAGGAAGTCCTGGACCCAACTGCCCAAGGATCTTGAGGCAGGATTGCCTGTACACCAAATCCAATGGAAATAAGAATCCAGCCAAGGACTGCATACTGAACCAAGCCCTATACCCCATGGTAAAGACTATTCAACAAGAAATGAACTACCTGCATCTAGGCACAAAGCTCCTCCCAAGAATAGAGCTAGACAAACACATCAGAGGTGGCTTTATGACTAGGTAGACACATGTATTGGGTGCTATAGGACTAGGAAGAAAACTGAAGGGAAAACAAAGTTAGGTTTTCCTTAACTGACCTTATTCATATATTGTTTCTTTTGACCACATGCATTCTGAATGCAGATGACTTTCAAAGCTTAATTCTCCTTGGAAGTCCTATTTTCTCTGAAGATAGCCCCACAGTACCGGGCACTCAGAGGAAGAACAGTTTCAAGGCCACGGTTCTTTATACGTCAATATACAATTTTGCAAAGTATTTCATTAGAATTCCTTGAATATTAGAACAAGGGTCGACAATCTAGGGCTCCCTGGTCAAACCTGGCCAGCTGTCCATCTTTTAATTTTTTTTGTAAATAAGGTTTTACTGGAACAGAGCCATGCTTGTTCATTGGTATTTGTTTTGATTGTTTTTGTCTTACCACTGCAGAGCAGACAGACTATGAGGCCTAAATTATTTATTATATGGCCATTTATAGGAAAAGTTTCCTAACCTCTGAATTAGAGCACACAAACAAGAAAACTCCATTTTAACAGTGACACATCCAACTATTCATCAATGTGAACTTACAAAATAGCATTTGGTACAACCACAGTCCTAACAAGTTTTGTTTGCGAGAACTCCACGGGCCTTCTTTTAGAATTTTCTGAAATAAATGTTTGGTTGCACTGTACTCCGGACATTCTATTTGCAGTTGTCATCACTTTTAAGCTGCTAACAATGTGCCTCCTTTACATTTCCCTTCCTGTTACCCCAACACTATGTATGCATCCTGCTGTACTTGAATACTGTAATTTAGAAAAGGTTTCTCTATGTCTTTAAGACTCGCAGGAATCTCCACTGCTGCCTCAGGAAGGGTGCTCTGAAGTGCTCACATTCTTCACCACTTACAACTTATCCCTTGAACTGCAAAACCCCTAAAAATGTTTCATTCACCAGGGAGTTTGGGGAAATTTTTAAAAATAATAATATTAGAATAAAACAATATTCATTTAGATTATATAAATCCAGAGAAGAAATGGTCATATTAAACTCCAGTTTCTGAACAAATTTCTCTTAGAAATAATAGATAAGATTCAACTTCTAAAACAGGTTGGAAAATTCAAATGGACAGAAGGGATAGTTTACATTCTCGGGCTTAAAAGAAATGGATGCTTTATGACAGGGATAGCAAACTTGAAAAGCCTGAGGAAGTATTTTTCTTTAGTAAACTTCTGAGTGCTGATAATTTTCTGTAAATTCATAGGAATGCGTAAAAACATTCTATCCAATGTTTATTTTATCAGGCATAGGTTTTTTCTCTGTAATTGTGAGATATGTGCTGTTAAACAGGCAAGAGAATAGAGATTATAAGTATTGTTTCCTTGTAGAAATTATGAACAAAGAAATATTTTCCTCCCCTCTTTACTTGTCTAGAACAGTGTCTGAAAAACAGTAGACAATAAATTATTGAATGAATGAATGAAAATTAAGTTCAAGTCACATTTTGTATAAATGGGTTTGAAAAATACATCCCTTTTACTGGGATTATCATTCTTGATTAAATTTATAACCATATATTTTTGGTTTTTGCTTACCACAGAATAGCTTAACATCAGATTTCTGTCTAGGAGGAGATTTGGAAAACATAAGAGACAGAATGTCCAACCTGATTTAAACTCTTATGCATGGTTCCACTGGCAAACAGTCATGGAAGCACTCAACTTGTATATCTGTTTTGAAGTTGGACATGACTGAGCGATGAACACTCATATACAGAAGCCAAGATAACTGGCTTATTAAAAATTGATGATGCCAATAGAGACATCAGTGCAACTATAATCCTATCAAGTTTTGTTTAGATTGATGTAATGGAATAGAGTCCAGAAATAAATGGTCGATTCACATATGTGGTCAATTCATATTGACAAAGATGCCAAGATAATTCAATAAAGGGAGGAAAATCTTTTAAACAAATAATGGTGGAACAACTGGATTCATGTAGCAGAAAAATTAGTATCAACCATCTACTGTCACCAAACGCAGAAATGAACTCAAGGTGAATCACAGAACTACATATAACAGCTAAAACTATAAAGCGTCTAGAAGAAAGTATAGGAAGATACTTTATGACCTCAACATTTGCAAAGACTTCTTAGACAAAGAAACCAAATGGCACTAAACATAAAATAATTTAAAATTTTACTTCATGTAAATTAGAAACATCTATCCTTTAAAAAACTATCTATCATTAAGAGAACTAAAAGGTAAGCCACAGATGGGAAGAATTTTTTGCAATGCATATATTTGACACATATGTGGCAAGCAACCCAACATGGGTTGCCAAAGACGGGCAAAAGCTTTGACTGGAATATTCACAACAGAAAATGTATAAAATATCAATAAGCTCATGAAAATTAGTAAATTAAACTAAAAAAATTGATTTGCATTTTCCTGTTATTAGAATGGCTAAACATTTTTAAATTGTCAATACCAAGTGTTACGGTGTGAAAAAAACAGAAACCCTCATATATGCCTGATGGGAGAGTATGAAATATTACAATCACTCTGGAACCTTTGGGAAGTTTCTCATAAAGTCAAATCTATATCTACCTGATAACATGGACATTCTATTTGTAAATAATTACAAATGACATAAACACACGTTAACAAGTGAACGGATAAACCATCTATGATGCGTTCATATAATATATTACTACACAATACAAATGAACAAATCACACACAATGACATAGATCTCTTTCAAAAAATATTATGCCAAATAAAAGGTCATATGCAAAAGAGAATATATGAATTATTTCATTTATATAAAATTCTAAACAGGTAAAGCTAATCTGTAGGTAACAGAAAGTAGACCAGCGATGACTTAGTGGCTGGGTGGGCAGAGAATGAACTACAAAGGTTAATGGACATGTTCTTATATTTTATCATTGGTGGTAAAATGGATAAAATCACTCATCAAAATTCATTTAATTGTGTACTTAAAATGAGTGCATTTTATTCTATGTGAATTATATACCAATGAAGATGATATAAAAAGAAAAAACACTTAAACAGGACAAGAAATATGAATAGATACTTAACAAAAAACAGATACAAATCTCTTAACAAGCTCGTGTAAAAATGCTTAACTAATTTTTAGTCATGAAGGAAATACAAATTATAACCACAGTGCCACATCATTTCATATTCCTTATAAAGTTAAGCATACATCTGCCCTATCATCCATCAATTTTAGTCCTAGTTCTGAATCCAAGATAAATGAAAACACATGTCCACCAAAAGACTTGTGCAAGAATGTTTAGAGCAGCTTTAGTTATAGGAGCCCCATCTTGGAAACAAACCAAATGTCAATTAATAAGAAAATAGATAAACAGCTATGTAATAATTCCATAGTGCTATAATACTCATCTATACAAGGAATTGAACTGCTTATATACATAGCAACAGGAACAGTCTCAGAAACATTCTTCTGAGCCAATGAAGTCAGATACAAGAATATACACTGAATGATTCTACTCATATAGAACTCATGAATAGCCAAATTATTTTCATNCAGTTTCTCATAAAGTCAAATCTATATCTACCTGATAACATGGACATTCTATTCGTAAATAATTACAAATGACATAAACACACGTTAACAAGTGAACGGATAAACCATCTATGATGCGTTCATATAATATATTACTACACAATACAAATGAACAAATCACACACAATGACATAGATCTCTTTCAAAAAATATTATGCCAAATAAAAGGTCATATGCAAAAGAGAATATATGAATTATTTCATTTATATAAAATTCTAAACAGGTAAAGCTAATCTGTAGGTAACAGAAAGTAGACCAGCGATGACTTAGTGGCTGGGTGGGCAGAGAATGAACTACAAAGGTTAATGGACATGTTCTTATATTTTATCATTGGTGGTAAAATGGATAAAATCACTCATCAAAATTCATTTAATTGTGTACTTAAAATGAGTGCATTTTATTCTATGTGAATTATATACCAATGAAGATGATATAAAAAGAAAAAACACTTAAACAGGACAAGAAATATGAATAGATACTTAACAAAAAACAGATACAAATCTCTTAACAAGCTCGTGTAAAAATGCTTAACTAATTTTTAGTCATGAAGGAAATACAAATTATAACCACAGTGCCACATCATTTCATATTCCTTATAAAGTTAAGCATACATCTGCCCTATCATCCATCAATTTTAGTCCTAGTTCTGAATCCAAGATAAATGAAAACACATGTCCACCAAAAGACTTGTGCAAGAATGTTTAGAGCAGCTTTAGTTATAGGAGCCCCATCTTGGAAACAAACCAAATGTCAATTAATAAGAAAATAGATAAACAGCTATGTAATAATTCCATAGTGCTATAATACTCATCTATACAAGGAATTGAACTGCTTATATACATAGCAACAGGAACAGTCTCAGAAACATTCTTCTGAGCCAATGAAGTCAGATACAAGAATATACACTGAATGATTCTACTCATATAGAACTCATGAATAGCCAAATTATTTTCATAGTAGTAGAAATAAGAACTGTGGTTGCCTATGGGAGGAGGATTGACTGGAAGGCCTGTGAGGAAACTTTCTGGGCAAAATAATTCTGATTAGTGTTAAAAATGTATTTTATCAACTTTTCTTTGAAAAAAATTTTAAACATCACCCCCTTAAGTGGAATTTGATTCTTTTAGTAATTAAAACATTTAATTCATAGTTCACATTATTGCCAAAATCATCCAGTGAAGTAAAACCGTATTTGTTCATTTGTTTAGTAGTACTTGAGGGTTATTTTTTTAACTTAGGAACGGATTACTTTTCTTTGGATTCCTTTTCGATAGCAAGCAAATATCACTACATAGTGGTGAGAAGGAAGTGGAAGAGATTAAGGTCATTATTGCTAGTTGAAAGGTAAGATTTGAGACTGATTAGCTACCAGACAACAGAGAAAGAACACACCTTCCGGGACCCTCACCTTGAAATACTCGTTCTTTATTTTTCTATTTCGGCTTTTGTCACGGCTTGCTGAATCCCTTGGTGGGGTAGCTGGTGGAAACAGGAGTAGAATAGCTGGGAGCTCCAGAATTCACATCCCCTCTTGCAGGAGTTCTTTTAGGAGGTGAGGCTGGCTGCCAGGAGCAGGAATCCCTGCCTTTGTCGCCTCGCCTGGGTGTATCCTGGCAACCTGTCAACAAAACGAACAGGACTGAGTTCTATAGTTACAGATTGGAATCTCCAAAACAAGGGGAGAAGAAACTCAGAAACAGATGGCAAAATAGGTATGGACCTCAGCTTTCTTTGAAGTTGACTTTGGGAGTTTTACCAGTGGACTAAGCATCACAAAAAGGGATGCAGATTGATTTAAGCCATTCTTGGCAATGGAATAGAGAAACACTTTTTTCCTAAAGAAGGAAAAAAAAAAAACACCTGATTATTCTATTGATCTTTTCTAGAATGTTTAAAAATAGGAGACCTTGACCTCTTCTAAAAGGAAATGGATATTCTCCATGGTTCTCACAGGGTGTGTTGGTCTGAAATATAACAAAAATGCAAGAGGTAGAAGATAATTATTTTCTAACGTGTCTTAAGATATAGAAACCATTGCTAAAAAGTAAGGTCAACATTTAAAAATGTCTCTAAAATATTTTTTAAAACCCCTACATTTAAAAATACTCTGAGATATTAAGCTAATCATGGTACAATTCTAAGAAATTATTATTTTCTAATTCTGTAAATATTAAAAACTCAAAAGTGAAACAGTTTACTAACCTAGGAAAAAGTGCATAATATGTTTCTAAATGAAAAGGAGAAGCTACAAAGCAGAATAAATATGATCATTAAACTCTGTGTATGTGTGTATACACACATGTCTACATACATGTGCTTAAAGAACATATACTAAGATGTTAACAGCAGTTATCACTGGATGATGAACTTAAGAAAAATTTTATTAAATGTTCCTTAGGGCTAGGAATTAGGGAGAAAATTCTAACCTTCTAGATTCCAAAATCCTATTATTCACCCCCCAGATAACTGAATTGGGATGTAATTCACAGGACTATTAATTCTGTTGAAATAACTTCAGACCACACAGTCTAAAGACCTCACTGGATAATGAAGTTCCACATTCTAACACTAGATAATGCTCTAGAGATGAGCAGATGTGTCCTCGACAGAG
Organism: Neotragus pygmaeus; assembly: GCA_006410875.1. Taxonomy (NCBI): domain Eukaryota; kingdom Metazoa; phylum Chordata; class Mammalia; order Artiodactyla; family Bovidae; genus Neotragus; species Neotragus pygmaeus. The sequence goes on along the minus strand of SJYV01024861.1, from coordinate 122,427 downwards.
ATTTTAAGATATCTCAATTATACTATCACATAAAATAGTCATTTGGATGCTTTTCTCCCAATACCGTTCAAAAGATACCATACGTAGGTGATAAAGCATACCTAAAATAACTAAACAGCTGCTATGACAGTGACTAAATACTGAGACGGGGAAAGAAAACTTAGTCTTACATTTGGCTTCTTACAAACTTGTAGGTTCCTAGTTAACATATTTCTTACTTTATACAAACTGCATGCCTTCTTGGCCCTATTGTGAGCTAAATGAGATATTTCTCATTTAGCCCAATAAGTAAACACCACCCCAAGTGCACACACAGTATTCAGTCCAGTGGCCAGCTATTTGAGCCAGATGGCAGAAGAACAAATAGGAAACGTTGGCGTGGGACAGGACAACCCCGGGAAAACACCAGGAGAGCAGATATTTCCATGCTAAAATGGGGCAAAGAGTTCTTTATCTGGACGGGAGGGACTGCTCTCAGGAGGCCCGAGAACAACAGCTCTTGTGGCAGTGGGCACATGAGTTAGCTGGGTCACTGAGTGCAGCCACAGCCCTCCCTTCCCTTAGTGGGGCTGCTCAGTGGCCAGCGGCTGCTCTGCATTCGTTGGAGATGCTTCGGAAAGTGACTGGAAAGGAACCTTTGTATTCTCCCCAGTTCTGGACCCACTTGAAATTCTTCGGTTTGTAGTTTCAGCTTAAACTGAACTTCCTGGTGTTCAAATTTATTATCATCTTGGCTAAATAGGCCTTCCTAGGTATCTCTCTTTCTCTTTTCCCTCTCTGACTTTTAAAGGAACAAAAACTCTGAAGCAGCTTATTTTAAAAAAAATCAAGTTCAAAAGCTATCTTGGACACCACACAGCTTTACAGCACAATCTTTTGATGATTTAAGTGTAAATGAAGCAGAAACATATGGATTCCATTTCCCATAAATCATACACAATCCTCAAAAAATCAAGGGAGAATGTGCTCAGCACAATGTATTCTGCTTGGTTGAACCCAAAACATCTGAAGAATACTTGGAGGCTGATGGATCCAAAATATTTATCCATCTCTATTTATAACCTTGGAAGTCGGGGAAGCCCTTGATTCATGGCGACAGTTAAACTGCTCACATGTGCTAAGTGGGCAACCAGAAACCAGTGCAAGCTTAAAGATAATGGTGTTATCCTTCTCCTGTTCCCGCTCCAGACGTTCAAGTCGACCTCAGATCAATAATACTGAAGCCCTTACTTAAACAGAGCTATTCAAGTCAGGTATTGCTTGAGCTTTCCTTGCCTAAAACAACTGCAAATTATTTCAAGCTATTGATGTACAGTCAAGTTCATGTCACTGTAGGATGATGCCAGCCTCCACCAATAATCCAGAATGGACCCCTTGTGGCAACAGCCCCACCACAAGGAATTCTGGATTACTCTCCCCTCATAAAACCACAGCTGTTGCACCTCCACAAGCCGCACCCCCCCTTTTTTTTTTCATTAAAAGGATAAATCACAGTGATTTTATAGACCAAAAGAAACGTTCCTTGCTGGTATCTCTGACTGTCCTGATGTCTCTTGATTGATGCAAAGCCCAAATCTTAACTCTGAAAGTTACTGATAGTCCTTTTGAGTTTATTTAAATTGGGCAGGGGCCACATGCTGTGTGGAAGAATTTTTTTTTTTTTTTTTTTAACAGCAGCAGCAAGAACTCAAACAGGATGTTTGTGAAGTTTCACAAAATAGGTAAACTGGGCATCATGTCCTCTTCTAGCCAGTCACTGTCTTCTACCCCATGCCTTACTGCTTAACTCAGAAACAGCCAGCACCAAACCACCCAACATCAGTTGTCTCAAAACCTTCAAGAACGCTGCAGCAGGAAGCATTAGCAGCCCTTCTCTTTTTCTTTTTTTTTTTTTACAGATGAAACTGGGCTTCCAGGGCTTTCCTGGGCTTTCCCCTAATTGCAAGGCTAACCCAAAGCAAATCTGGGATTGAAATGTGTGTCTTTCTCTTACTCAGCAACTCTCCTTCCTCTGCCTCCTGCACAGCCTCTCTGCTAGACTGCCACACAGAACGGTCTGACCTCAAAAGAGACAGTCGTTATTCAAGATGTGGCTTTTGTCACAAGAAAAGTCTTTACGTAAAGTAAATTTGAAAATGTCTAAATTTAAACCATTGCAAAATTTGTCCTATAGTAGATTAGAAAGAAAGGGGGAAGATAGACTTTAAATATAGACTTTGAAAACTTAAAAAAAATTAAAAATGTGTTGTATGTGACAGTATCCTAACCCAACAGATCTTATAACCCTACTCTCCTTCAGGACTCTTTGCCCAGGGCAGTATTTCTCAACACTTTTTAAATTTATTATTATTATTGCTCCCTCTCCAAGTATTTTTGGCTTTCCTGGTGGCTCAGATGGTAAAGAATCTGCCATATTGTGGGAGACCTGGGTTCGATCACTGGGTTGGAAAGATTCCCCAGAGAAGGGAATGGCTACCCACTCCAGTATTCTTGCCTGGAGAGTTCCATCGACAGAGGAGCCTGGCGGGCTACAGTCCATGGGGTTGTAAAGAGTCCGACATGACTGAGTGACTAACACTTTCACTTTCCAAATACTTTTATATATTTTTTTCCTAATTCTCCTGGATTTCATCACCGTCAAATTTTAATACCATAGATATGCCTTATATCTGATTATGTATTGCAGCCCTTTGGTGGCCTACAAACCAATGTATTATCTAAGATTACATCACCCTCCAAGCCAATTTTTACTGCCCCTTGGGGGAATACATGCCTGGGAGACATTCATCCAAAGAGCTGACAATGTTGGCCTCAGATAATCTATCGTCAGGCTGATGCACAGAAAAACTGACCAGGAGACCACAGAAACCATGGAAACCCTTCCTAAATTACCAGGACTAAAAAGCACAGTAAATTGCCCCTAACTGTGTTCAAGAGAAAAATGGACTTGTTTGAAAAGGGGCAATAAACACACCATATTTTCTATGCATCTGAGTGGCTTTATCATAGAACTAGAACTCTTAGAGCTCAAGTGGGCTTTAAAATAGCATCCAGCTTAGCCAACTGTCTCCAGGCAAGAAGATATTATTGGTCTATTTTAAATTGATGAGGCATCTAAGCTGAGGACATCAAGTTATTTGTTTATGGGCCACAGATTGAAACTCAGACCCCAGTAAAAAATTAGTCAAAGGACTCCCCTGCTTTATCTCTGACACAGTGAAAACATTGGCAGGGCAAAGAGAAGGGTTTCCTTCTTTTGATCCCCTTTCCTAAGGACAGAGGATATTTCTTCAATATTGATATCTAGTATTCCATCAATAATAAAATATTTTGTATGTACTGTGCTGTAAAACCTCCTTGTTTCAAGGGCCTGAGATCCTAGCTGTGAGTCTGGAGGACTCATCACAGCTCTGGCCCTCCAGGAGTCCTGGCTCAGCTCCCACCCTGCTACTCCACCTTCTTCCCAACAGCCACCAAGCCAGGTCTGAAACACAGTACTTTGAATTGCAGGCACTCAGTCAACATTCACCCACTAAACTGGGCACATACCTTTTTTGTTATGAGAGATAACAGTGACCAGTTTGGCTGAAGATGACAAGCAGTTACAAGATGTTAAGTCCAGATTAATATTCAAAGTTTTCTATTTAATATAATGTAAACATTTTGAAGTAAGTTTGCCTTTCCAGAGAACTGGCAGAAGTCCAAATCCTTAGGGCATGTGAATGATAAATGTTTAATAAATACTTAATCATTAGTTTATTACCCACAGATTTCTAAAGCTGGTTTAAATTAGAGTGTTCCCGGCTGATAACAGTCTAATATTTTACCTTTTCATATGTATTTTATGAAGGGCATTTTAGCCTCTTAATCGAAAACAGTAAATTATAAGGGGATTCCCTCTAACTCTTTCCACAGGTCTCCAGGGGATGCATGTTTCTTCTCTGAAATTTTGCTCCCCTGGTTGATGTCTCTTCTGTAGCTCATCTAATTTATTCTGTTCTTCTGGCCTCTTACCCTCCACTGTCAGAGTCTCAGGTGTCCTCTGTCTTAAAAACATTGAGAGAATAGCAATGAAACATATACATTACCATATGTAAAACAGATGACCAGTGCGAGTTTGATGCATGAAGCAGGGCACCCAAAGCTGGTGGTCTTGGACAATCTAGAGGGGTAGGNGGGGGAACAAATGTATACCTGTGGCTGATTCACATTGATGTATGGCAAGAAACCATCCCAATACTGTAAAGTAATTATTCTATTAAAATAAATTAATTAAAAGATACCAATCTATGTTGTGGGCATCTACCTTCTTGATAAAGAGGAGTTTAAGCCACTGCCCCCATTCGCCTCATATCTCCTTTCATTTTAAACACTTTCTCTAGCCTACTGTCTGGTTCCTACCCTCTTTTCTCACTGGAGCATCATCTTAGAACATCATGAGTGCCATTCTGATCAACTCATCTAGAAGAGTTCCTTGGTTCCCATGGCCCACAGTGACTTTGAAGCACTTAACACTGCCACCTCCCACCTCTCTCAACTCTCCCATTGAGAGTACAAATTCCTCACACTGACTTCAAGACCTGAAAACTATAAATATAATCCATCCAAGCAGAGTTCAAAACCTAAGTCACGGCTTATAGATTCTGATGTGGATGCTGTTGGTCACCAGTCTGATTGACTGGGGAGAGAGATGGCAGCTGGTTGGCAGGAAGCACTGTATTCTGAATCCTAGAAAGAAAGAATGGAAGAAAGAAGAGAGATGACTCTTGGAATTTTTTCTTTCCTTATTCCCTGCTTTCCTGCTGAGCTTCACCAAGGTAGAAGCTTGGTTACAGTAAAAACATGTGAGAGCTTTACCTAAGAGTTGGTCAATATCAGCAAGACCAATTTTGTTTGTCTTGTCAAGGCTCTCCCCAATTCTGAAAGCCTTAAGTGAACTCTTGAGGCAACCATGTCCCTACTGCCCTAGCGAGCTGTCTAATGAAGCTGGATTGAAGACACAAAGGAGGGAACGTCAGAAAAAGACAGTATTGTTCAGACACCCACCCTAGTCTGACTTTGGTACAAACCAAAATGAAACTTGATAGGAAGATAATCCTCTGAATCAGTAGTGTTCAACTTGTGGCGATTACTAAATGTCCACCCCCAGAGACACTGCATTTGGCAATGTCTAGTTATTTACTAGTTGTCACATATGGATTTGGGGCGCTGCTACCAGCATCTAGTGGGTACATGCTAGGGATGCTGCTAAAAATCCTACAACACGCAACAGCCCTCCACAGCAAAGAATGATCTGGTTCAAAAGTTGATAGTGCCGAGGTTGAGGCTTGTGCTCTAGACTCTCCATGTGTTCAAATAAGGATGCTTTCTTTCCAGAAGAGCTGGAGTTAACGGATCTTTCCAGATTCATGGTGCATAACTAAGGGATTACATTACAAATGAAGCAGAAGGCATGGAGATTTTAAGCAGCTGAGTCATATTTCTATGGCCAAGTGAGGACACCTTTAAAATGTGAATGTAAGTCTGGCCTGACGGGCTTTGAAGCTTAGGCTCTTTTCCACATCCTCTGGCCCAAGTTAGGCGGCAGACATTCAGTCTTACATGACTAAGGGTGAAATCACTTCTGCCATTCAAAAACCAGCTAGAGAAAGTGCAGGGCCAGAGAGGTGAGCTGAGTCTTCCCTGGTGAAAGCTGTAATGGAATTAGAGTGGGCAAAAATAAAGCTAGGAGATGTCTGAAGCGTGGGCAAGCAAAGACCCTGAGGGATGAGTATAGAGCCCAGTTACAGGAAACTAATAAAACACCATCAACTGGGCTAGACAAAGACAGACACACCACAGTTTGCTCCTAAATAAAAAAAGACAGACAGAGGCTCTTGTGAAGTCATAATTCCAGTTAGGCGACCATGGTCTTAAGCCATTATACCCATGAACATGTTGGTTTATACTACTACCCTTTGGGCTACTAGACATTTTGCCCTCTAGTCCCCCACAGCATCCACCCAGTAAGAAGCAATTTCTCCCTTCCCCCCTTACTTCCTGAGTGGTCCTTCTCAGAGCAGCTGCTCAGTATATAACCACTGAATTTTGAACTTTATGGCTAGCAAGATACAGCTTTGATTCACATTGGTATTATTAACTACATATGTTATCTCTCTCCACTGTCAGACTCAGATGAAGATTTTTATTTTTTATAATTGTGGAGTCCCTGGTTTAATAAATATTAACCATGTCTCTAGTCTAAACTCTTTTTATTGTTCTGTCGCTAAGGTGTGTCCAACTCTTTGAGACCCCATGGACTGCAGCACGCCAGGCTTCCCTGTCCCTCACTATCTCCCAGACCCAAGTTCATGTCCATTGAATCTGTGATGCTAACAAACCATCTGAACTCTAGCCCTTTTCTAACACTTCAGTTTAGAAAAGAGGCTTCTCAGGTCTGGAGGGAGAAAATGATCCACCTAGTTTAATGACGAGTCAAACACACACATTCATATGTATTCTTCCTCACTCTGTCTTTGGATACTATCATTCATTTTCTTAAAGGGGTATATGGATATGCATATATATAAAATTTTTAAATGAAGAAAGGGATACACACACAAAATATATTTTCCCCACCCCTGAACTCACCAGGTTCCCACTTCAGGACCTACCGCAGCAGCAACCTGTTACCAGTTTCTCGTGCATTCTTTCAGATCGTCTGTGCATTTACAGAAGGACACTTAGGCGTGCATATCACCTTCTGACCTGCAGGCTGGTGTCCTTCCCATTCTTCTCTATGGCCACTGCAGCTTCTATTGCTCAAGACCAGCTGTGACAAAACAGATGACACATTTGTCCTGTTGAAGGAAAACTTGGTGACTCAGACACAGATCGTTCCATACACCTTTCATCCTCATTACCTGGTAACTTTGCCAAGGTCAAGTGGTGACATTCTGATTTACTACTAAGCAGACTGACTACGACTCACATTTGACGAGAGTCTGAAATTCAAATACCAAAAAGAAAAAATATATATATTTCCTTGGCTTCCAGTTTCGTAATCAAACTTGCTTTTTTTGCTTTGTTGAAAATATTATTTTCCTTTTGGTTCAATGAACACAGTCTATCTGAAGGAATGAAAACAAGACTTCCTCTGAACCTCCAATTAATCACCAAATCTTAAATTTAAGATCCAATTTCACCCCATTCCTAAAATCTCTATTTAGTGGCTCAGAGAGCAGGGACGAAGGAGCCTCACTGTTTTCACTGGCAAAATGAGGCTGAGCCAAATCCAGGCTCCAGGTATGAAATACAAAGTTGGCTGGCTGTAGATATGCCATTTACTAGAACCTGTATTCAAATAAATCAAGGATACATTTCTCTTGGCTCTTATAGAGAGCCTTTCAAATGGTGACTCCAGCCCTCCTAAGGATTTTGTCCAGATCGCCTGAAAGTGAACAATTTTCACAAGTTTGTTTTGGCATCCACAGCATAAATTTTTATTGAAAGTCACAGTTGTTTTAGTGGGCACCACAGTCTCCCAAGAGACCTCTATTGGGGCTTCCCAGCCAATTTGATGAGAACTATGTGCACATAAAACATGCCAAGTGTTGTAAGGACTGACCTGCCCTCCAACTTCTTGCTCGTCGGTACACGACCACTGACTCATTTGTACTTTGCATTTAAGGACATGCTCCTGAGTGTGTCTACAGCATTTCTGAAATCAAGCAGCCATCTCCATATTGAAGATTCCTTTTTTTTTTTTCTTCAAAGGTTTCTGTTTCTCTGGAGTTACACCCAATTTATTCTATCATATCAAACAGGTAAGCCAATAGGAGAATGGGTTCACTAGGAATATACATTTTCCATGGAATGAAACAAAATAAAGATGTGCTTGGGATGGAAAGGAATGTAGCCCAACCCAATTCTCAAAATGTCCTTTAAATAACCAGTAGGGAAAGATCACAGATTTAGGAGGCTTCAAAAGAGTATGTAAGGTATTTTGAGACAAAAAAGGACATCTTTCATTTCTATACTACCAGACATAAATCATCACATAATCACTAGTAAGGCAAACCAAAATGGGCTGAAATTTGACTTTACAAGGTCCTTGTCCCATGATTGAGAGGTCTTCCACATTTTTCCTTTATTACTTTTTTCTATGGGCCATTTTATCCTTGTGTTTTATTACTTGGAATGATGGGAAAACTTAGAATTTTTCTTTATGAAATAATTAAGAAGAGTTAGATTATTAATGGGTCAACACTGAAACAGCACAATTCTTTTTAAAAAATCAAACTAAAACCCTCTAAGCCATCTTTTTCATATTTATAAACAGCTTTTGTAACAAATTTTCATTAAGGCCAGAAAACTAATATAGCAAAGAAAAAAAGTACACGAAATAAATTTTATTAGCTTCTCTCAGTGAAAAAAAAAGTCTCATGCCAACCAGAAGAGAAAAGAAACCTGCTATTTTACAATTTTCACCTTCCCTTCAATTATGCAAGCTTTAATATTTTCCCCTTGAATTCCCATGGGTTATACAGAACTCTTAAACCTCAAGAATAAAAACAAGAAGCCTTTTCAAAATCACATGGGTAAAGTCTCAACTTGCTGTTAAAAATACTACTGAGGAGGCCAGTGCTTCCTTCTCTGGGAAGGTTTCATAGGTTACACGAACTCAGAGAGCCACCGTGAGTCACACTGAATGACAGAGGGTGTGGCATTCTGTATCACTACTTCTCCAGAAAAATATCACGGCAGATTCTAGGAGCAATCCCACCAAAAGTTACTCCTTGTTTCATTTCCCCTTTCCTTTTTCCCACTAAAGAGGCTTAAAAAAGGAAGATGACTTTCCCCTCTTCCCTTCCACCTGGGGATAGCTATGTCACCAAGTTCCGGTTAAAATGACATTAGAAAAAGTTGATAAAGGGCAGTGCTGCTAAAACTTTACTATGGGTAAGAATTACCTGGGGATCTTAGTAAAATGCAGAATCCAAATCCGTAATCAGGATGGTACCTGGAATGTTGCACTTTAAGTTCCAGGTGATGAACCATGGGTCATGTGAGAACGACAGTTTGGGTACCAAGGTGTTAGAGGGCATCTGGCAAGGACTTTCCTCCTTGATTTGGAGAGAGGTGTGCAAAGAGAAAGCTACTTCCTGTCCTTCCCTTCAGCTTCCTGCTTTGAATAGAATTGGAGGAGGAGGTAGGTGTGGGGCTGTATGAGCTATCATGTACCCAAGAGGGATGGAATTCCACAAACAGAGGCGTGCAAAGTAGAAGGATGGAAACCGTCCAGGTATTGTTAATTATTTTCTTTGTCTCCATTTAACTCCAACTCAATTTTAGTTCAGAATCTTTTTATATCCACAACATCCTTGTCAATACAATACAATCAATACAAAAAACAAAAAAACAAAAAAAACTCCTCAAGCTTGAAAAGTAGTTGTAGGTGAGTGCTGAAGCTGAAACTCCAATACTTTGGCCACATCATGCGAAGAGTTGACTCATTGGAAAAGACCCTGATGCTGGGAGGGATTGGGGGCAGGAGGAGAAGGGGACGACAGAGGATGAGATGGCTGGATGGCATCACCGACTCAATGGACATGAGTTTGGGTAAACTCTGGGAGTTGTTGATAGACAGGGAGGCCTGGTGTGCTGCAATTCATGGGGTCGCAAAGAATCGGACACGACTGAGCGACTGAACTGAACTGAACTGAACTGATACATCTTGGGCTTAATCAATGATCACCTTAAGATAAATGTGGAGGATGGCAGGCTGAGTCTATAAATCATTGTGTTCAAAAGGGCCTAAGGAGACTCCCAGGAAAGAAATTATCTGAAGAGTAGAAGCAATCTTTTAGATGTATTGGTTTGTTTGGGGGTACTCAGTGCCAGGACAGAGAGGATAAGGATGATTCTAAGCATAACCCCATTATGTCTGTAACTGTGGTCTAGCCACCATGATCTCAGACTAGAGCTCAAGACAAAGAGGACTGTAATAGAAAAAATGAAGAAAAAAAAAACCTAATGCAAACAGGATTTTTGAGAGTTTATGGCATTGCTATAAGATGTTAGAAGTTTACGTGACAATGTGAGGGGTCATTTGTATTAACTGCAAGAGTCAGAGCTTTGGTTTAGGTGGCATCATCATTGGCATCATCATATGACACTGCCATCTTGGCTCAGCAACTGCTGTACAATAGAAACAGCTCTGCTGTGCATTGTTAAAAGAGCGGCTGCTGTGTTCATTGCCATAGTGATTTGAGGCTAAAGAGAAGATCACAGATGGCACACTGCAATCAAAAGATGTGGCTGCAGACTACTTGGGAAGCATTTGCAGGCTACTAGCATTTCCACACGAAGGCAATGGCACCCCACTCCGGTACTCTTGCCTGGAAAACCCCATGGATGGAGGAGCCTGGTAGGCTGCAGTCCATGGGGTCGCGAAGAGTCGAACACGACAGGAGTGACTTCACTTTCACTTTTCACTTTCATGCACTGGAGAAGGAAATGGCAGCTCACTCCAGCGTTCTTGCCTGGAGAATCCCAGGGACAGGGGAGCCTGGTGGGCTGCCGTCTATGGAGTCGCACGGAGTTGGACACTACTGAAGCGACTTAGCAGCAGCATTTCCACATGGAGAAGGCAGTGGCAACCCACTCCAGTACTCTTGCCTAGAAAATACCATGGACGGAGGAGCCTGGTGGGCTGCAGTTCATGGGGTCGCTAGGAGTCAGACACGACTGAGTGACTTCACTTTCAATTTTCACTTTTCACTTTCATGCACTGGAGAAGGAAATGGCAACCCACTCCAGTGTTCTTGCCTGGAGAATCCTAGGGACGGGGGAGCCTGGTGGGCTGCTGTCTATGGGGTCGCACAGAGTCAGACACAACTGATGTGACTTAGCAGCAGCAGCAGCATTTCCACAAAGCAGGTAACGTGTACCTAGAAAAAACTGATTTGTAATTGTCTGTTTTCCTCTTGCTATGATTATGAAAGTTAATTCTTCATTCAATACTTCTTACAATTCCACATTTCCCAATGGCAATTGCATGGATATGGTTCAAAGCATGCCTGTTGATTCCATCTTCCACCGGCTACTGCTCCCATCTGAAAGAGATGCACATCACTTTCATTCCCATTCTACTGCCCAAAGTGAGTTACAGCTTTAAGGAGGACAAGGAATGAAAATACCACCATGTTCCTAGAAGGAGGAGAATCAGAATATAACAGTCAAATGACTGTCATATAATAGGAGTAGAGAAATTAGTGATGCTTGTTATAAGCAAACCAAAATTAAATTATTCCACCTAATTTTGGAGCTAACAATTGCATTATTGTTTTCCTCACCTAGCACAACTCTGCATGACTCCCTAAGCATAGGTTGTGCCTACTAACTTATGACCTAACAGCCAAATGGTATTTTTATTTCCTTTATTTTCTTTTGGGAAGCCATGATTCTTTTGGTCTACATTACATTGGAAAATTGGCCATGCAACAAAAATGGTCTCATATCTGATGTTTAAAATAAGTTACATTTCAGAAGTATTTCCAACTTCCCTCTTGAATGGTTACAGTGGACAGGGTTCAGACTAGGAAAATTTGTGAATGGGGTATGATTTGGAGCCATTTCATTATCGTTTGGGGATATACTTTCTTTCTACTCTCTACTCCTGCAGTCCAAGTCTTCTACAAGTCTACGATTCACACTTAAGTTTTCAGTTTTCTAAAGAGAAACCGTTATTAGGAACTGTTCCAATCATTCACAATCAAAATTTGCCTCTACTGTGACCCATTTCTTTAGTGACACACATCTTTGCTAATCAATATGAAAAAAACAATTTATTATAAAGTGTTCATGGTCAAAAGGAACAGAATATGTGACCCTTTACACTAGAAAATTTACAAATTAACATGGGCTTTCAATATGTGAAGCCAAAGGAAAGACAAGCACTAGGAATTTCATTGTTTAGGAAAAGAATTATGGCATAATTTGTTGAATAGAGCTTCCCTTGAGGGTTTCCCTCAACTCACTCCATCAACCTTGAAATGATACTAAAAACATAAATAATATCTTTTTCATTCTCTTGCTACTAAAATAACCTAAATGATACCATCTGATGCTGGCAAGTGTGCAATATCTTGTGCCCTCTAATACAATGCTTTATATCAGAATAGGATGACTTTGGCTGGAAAGGAAACTTGGATTATCAACTCAACAAATACTTCAAGGTTTAAATCTGATTGCTAATGAATGTTAAGAAAAATACAAAAGAAACATTCAAATATTCCTACACGTGAGCCCTTCTGCAGGCACACTGCTTTCTTTCAGCGAGTTGTTCACCACATCCATTCCCTTGCTTTTGTGGGCTTTCACATGCCATTCATAGTGCTTGAAGTGTATCACCCGCTTTCTCTATCCCACCTGACATTATTGCTGATTAGGTCTGTATTCTTTATTTGAATGTTACTTCTTCTAGGAAGCCCTATGAGGCTCTGGAATGAGAAGACTGAACCTCATCTATTTGTTTTTACAGTATGTCTGCCTCCCTGTCAAAGCACTGTCTCTTCTATAGATCTGTCTGCAGCATACATAATAAAGAAAGCTTTATTAGGACATGGGTGGTGTCTCTCTAATGTGTCAGGAATATACTTGACATACTGTTCAAAAAGGATATTTTGAGTAAATTAATATATTTAAATTGCAGAAAATGATCTCTTCCTAATACACTGATTGGTTGTACCCATGCCTGATATTAGGGCTTCAACATTTGACTATTGTAGTAAATCAGTAATAAACAGAGACAGATATACTCTTTAGATATAGACTAAGGCAAATTAATAGTCTAGGAATAGATAAATAATACCCCATTAGGTTAAGCAAAAATATTTAAAAAGGTATAAGCTCAAAGATGCTCTTAAGATCCTTGTTTATCAAAATTAAATATCAGATTTATTTCATATGGTCACTAATAGGGGATTATTTAAATAATTATAGTGTGACCTTGAATGAAGTATTATACAGCCACTGAAATGATGATTGTAAAAGAAAGGTTTGAGAAGACTATGTCATAACATGGAAAAGCCTCATGATAAAGCGTTAAATGATTACAAATTAAGACATTAAATTGTTATGGACATTGTTATTATAGCTATGTGAAAACATGAATGGGGAAATAAGTAGATTAATGATTGCATTAAAGTGGTGGATTGTAGGAAAATGCTATATTTTCCTTCAGTTCATATTTTAATTCACATGACTATGTTACTTTTATAACTAAACTACATAATAAAGATATTTGTGACTTTCAAAGCAAATCAATATACATAATGGGTGACAAAATAGTAGTTTGACTGATCATCGTGATTCAAAGTTTGAAAGACAAAACGCTAATGATGGAAATTAATACTGACTGGAAAAATGTAGAGAGTTTACTTAGTTTGACAAATTAAAAGAAAATAAATTCCAAATTTGATAACAGATGTTCCTGTGGCAGAACTTTTTACCCAGTAGAATGAAGGCAGCTGCCTTGCTTACCAAGCAGGGAGGAAGGCACAGCTGGAAGGAGGCAATACCAATCATAACAAGAAGTGCTCGTGTATAATTCTTGTCTGATCTTTGTAAATAGAAATGCTAAATTTTTACCTGAAACACCTGAACAATGGGGCGCCAAAAGCAGAAGAAATGGAAAGGTAGAACAAGCAAATAGCTAGACAAGGAGTGTTTCAGAGAGGAGATATCACGTCAGTCTCTGGCTCAAAAGTAAATGGTTTTCTTGTAGAGAGAAGTGTTCACAGCATCTATTAAATGCGTACTCAAATCACTCTATCACAAAACAAAGCCATCTGTTTAAAATTAACATTTGCAATAAACATTTTAAAGAAAAGACTATAGAAGGCATATATACTGGAAAATGAAATCTACACTCTTGGGATAAGTAATACTTCCTTCAAAAGAACTGCAGTGCTCCAGAGCTTATTCTTTATATCAAAAGAAATAACAATTAGATACACAATGTTAACAGAGGCATATTTAGTTCTCTGAGAGGGAAGTCTATTAAGCTGAGAATCAAACACATGATTCCACTGTTTAGTATGCCAAACTTCCTTAGATGCAACTGAAAAAAGAAAAAACATACTGGAGTGTATTCTAAAAATTAGAAACACAAATTGCACATCTTAAAGCCATGACTTAGATATATTACACTGTTTGGCTACCATAAGAAGCTATTTGTTAGGAATTTCAAAACAAAATCACAATTTATCAATTTATATTTGGACACTAGCACTGAATGGATATATAAGCATTTTTTAAAGGGATGTATTTAAGAGAGCAAGACTGGGGCAATAGAATCATAAGGCTTAAATTGATGGCTTTTTTCACCTTTTCCAGTATTTTTATGGCTAGGTTTCAAGCACATGGACACAGACCATATTAGATACTTAGCAAGTGGAAAGAAAAAATCCTGTTTTTTATATTCCTGTTTTTTAAACTATTTCTGTTTTAAAATATCTGTGTTGAGAAACACTTTAATAAGTCTGTCCAGTTCTGAAATAGTGGCCTCTTGCTCAATATTGAATGATTGGGAGCTGTGGTATCCAATTTAATAACCATTATAATAGACACATGTAGCTATGTTAATGCAATGCTAATTAAATGAATGTTAGCTATGTTAATGAATGTTAATGCAAATTAATTAAAATTAAATGTAATATTTAATTCATTTCAAGTTTCAGTAGGCACTTGTGACTAACAGATTGTATGGCACAGATTATAGAATGTTTCCATCACCAGGGTTGGATAGTGCTGATTTAGGGGAAGTTTGAGAGAGAAACTATTATATAGGAATATTAGACTTGAGGGATCGGGAAATTTCTAAAGAAGGGACAAGGAGATCTGAAGAGTGGGAGTGGAAGCTGCAGTGTGGGAGAGGCAAGGTCCTTATTTGAAAAGAGGTCCTGTTGGCTATTGTCTGGAGTATTTTTACAAACAGAGCTAACATTCAGTATTAAGTACTCCACTTCCTCCCACCTTACCCTTTGTTCCAAATCTTCAGGAAATTCTCTGCCTTGTACCCCCATCTCCAGCAGTATTATTTAGGGGAAGATAAGTTAATGTCACAGAGTTAAGGTGAAATGAAAAAGTGGAGATTAGAAATTCAATAGAGGTAGGAACTTAAGATGGAGAAGGCAATGGCACCCTACTCCAGTACTCTTGCCTAGAAAATCCCATGGATGGAGGAGCCTGGTAGGCTGCAGTCCATGGGGTCGCTGAGAGTCGGACACGACTCAGTGACTTCACTTTCACTTTCATGCACTGGAGAAGGAAATGGCAACCCACTCCAGTGTTCTTCCCCGGAGAATCCCAGGGACGGGGGAGCCTGGTGGGCTGACCTTTAGGGGGTTGTACAGGGTCGGACACGACTGAAGTGACGCAGCAGCAGCAGCAGCAGCAGGAACTTAACAAGAAAGACAGGAAAAAAAAAAAAAGACATTCCCTTCCTCCTCTTATTCCAAACTATCCCCAAGTAAGAACGCTTAGTGGGGCTTCTATCAACTTTTATTGAAACTAATCAAAGGATAGCTAATTCCAACTGACCCTAGAATTACTTCAGTTTGCCAAATGACACAGGTTATAACACATGTGTGAAAAAAAAATCATAAACTATCATTGTTCATCTTTATTTTCTGAGACAATAAGCCTTTTCTTAGTCAATAAGAGGGATAAAACAAAGAATCCCAATGCATTTTTATCCATTTATCCAGTTGAGAAAGGCTTAAGTTAAAAAGATATAAAAATACTTTTTTGTCGAGGTGGGAATTCCTTGCTTGTTGATGAGGGGTCAATTTGGAAACTTCCTCTTAGCTTTATTCTGTCTCTGTCTACTCTTTGCTACCAGCTTTAGAAACATTAAGAATAGAAAGGGCCTTCGTGCAGGGCCTACTTTCTGGGTGATGTTCCAACTCAGAAATAAAATAAGGCTTATATCATGAGGTTTCTGGGTTGCCAACACCAGAAAGTCCGCTAGCTTTTGGGTTGGGTGCAAGAGTGACTGACTGTTCTTTTGTTTTTCAAAAACCAATAACATCCACCATATTAAACAGGAATTTGATGTTTATTTGTGGATTTTTAAAAAAGTCTTTTGGTCAGCCCTGCAAATAATGCAGACTTCCAAAATTAAAGGAATACCAAAATAACTGTGGTATTTCCTCAGTTGAACAGAATGGTTTCTTCAGAGCAGATTTGCTACATAAACACTAAACATTTTCTTTCCCTCCAGTAACATCTGTGAACAAGTTTACCACTTGGGAAAATGAAGGACTAATAACTACATCCAGACATGGGTGGGTACAGGTGCTTCCACACAGTTCCACAAACACATCCCAGTTCCGACAAGAGGGCTATTTCTGACTGACCTCTTCCCTTTGAGACTTCAGTCACACTGTGTGTTTGGCCTGGGAAAAGGTAGCATGCTGGCAGGGTTGTCAGCAGCATCATCTAAAGGGACTGGCTTTTTACTGGCACAGTGCATTCCCTGAACATATTGACTCTCTGAACAGAGGACAACAGCCCAGCAATTTATTAAAAGCAATTGTGTGTTTCTTAGGTCTAGCCAAACATTTGGTGCATGTTATACAACCCTCCAAGACCAAACTTCAGTCAAACTTCTTTCAAGAAAAGCTTCCCCAAGTATCCCAGATTCCCCATGGCAACTGTCTGGAAGGTTCAGTAGACACTTAACTGTGTACTGCCTTAGAAGAGGCTACCTCTTCCACTTTTAATAAAAAGTTATTTAAAATTTTTATTCTATTTAATTTCTCTCATTTAGAACTTCATAATCTTTACTGGCAAAGTTAGATTTTTACATTTATTTGTTTGCTAAATAATTCTTAGTATGATAGGTTGAACCTAACAGGTCTTAATACATTTTTGTTGATTTTTTACCATAATGATGCATCAAATATATATATATATACACACAGACACATGAAATTATGCCATAATTGAAATAGTGAACATGTCATAGCTTCTAATAATTTCCTTGTCCCTTTGTATGGTTCCCTCCTGCCCCCAACTCAACCTGAATTACCATCCCCAGACAACAAGTGCTAATCTTCTGATACTATGGTCTTCATTTTCTGGAATTTTATGTAAATGGAATCATATAGAACATATGCTCTTGTGTTTACCTTCTTTCATTCAACGGGACAATTTTGAGATTTACTCATGTTGCGTGCTCACAAATGGCTCAGTTTTTTTTTTTAATTGCTGAGTAGTATTCCATTCTATGGATACACCAAATTGTGTTCATCTACTCATGTTTCACTGACACTTGGGTTGTTTCCAGTTTTTTTTGACCATTACAAATAAAGCTGCTATAACTGTTTATCTATTTATCTGTAAGTCTTTGTATGGACATATGTTTTCACTCCTCTTGAGTAAATGTCTGATTGTAATTGGTGTGTATTTAACTTTTTAAGGGACTGCCAAATTGCTTTCTAAAGCAGTTGTAACATTTTATATAGCAAACAGCAATATATGAGTGTTTAAGGTCCTCTACATCCTTGCCAACCCATTATATGATTAGTCCCTTAATTCTAGCTACTCTAATAAGTGTATAGTTGTATCTTGTATTTGTGGTGTTGCTTGCATTTCCTAATGACTAAGGATTTTTAACATCTGTTCAGGTGCTCATTTGCTATTCATAGGTATTTTTAGTGAAGAGTCTGTTAAAATATTTTCCAAGTTAAAATTTTTGACTGTTCACCCATTTTTTTAATTTTTGAGAGTTCCTTATACAATTTGCATACAAGCCCTTTATCAGATATATAATTTACAAATAGTTTTCCTCATCTCTGACTTGTCTTAATTCTAAGAAGTTTTAATTTTGATAGCATCCAATTTATCATTTTTGTGTATGTATGTGGATCCTGCTTTTGTTATTGTACTTATGATCTCTGCATAAACCAAGGCAAAACACACACACACTTTTCTCCTGTGCTTTCTTCTGGAAATTTTACAGTTTTAGATTCTCTATTTGAGTTCATTTTTGTATGTGGTGTGAGATATGGATTGAAATTTGTCTGCATATGAATAGCCATTTGTTCTAGAACCATCTGTGGAAAAGACGTCCTTTCTTCACCCAGTTGCCTTTGCATATTATTGAAAATCAATTGACCATATACTTGTGGGTCTGTTTCCGGATTCTGTACTCACTTACATTGGTAAACTAGGCGATCTTTAAAGCAGTATCATATTGCCTTGCTTTCTGTAGCTTTAGAAGTCCTCAAATCAGGTAGTGTTTGATCTCTTGACTTGTTCTATGTTTTCAAAATTGTTGTGACTATATTATCTTTATTTCATTTCTACATGAATTTTAGAATCAGCTTGTCAATTTTTACAAAACAGCCTGTTGAGGTTTTTTTATTTTTATTTTTTTTCAGATTGAGCTGAACATGTAGATCAACTGCAGAGAATTAACACCTTAACAATATTTTAACATCTTCTAACCTATGAACAAGCGATCTTTCTCTATTAATTTCAGTTCAGTTCAGTCGCTTAGTCGTGTCTGACTCTGTGACCCCATTGACTACAGCACGCCAGGCTTCCTAGTCCATTACCAACTCTCGGAATTTGCTCAAATTCATGTCCATCAAGTTGGTGATGCCATCCAACCAACTCATCCTCTGTTGTCCCCTTCTCCTCCTGCCGTCATCATTCCCAGCATCAGGGTCTTTTCCAATGAATCAGTTCTTTGCATCAGGTGGCCAAAGTATTGGAGTTTCAGCTTCAGCATTAATTTAGGTCCTCTTTAATTTCATTCAACACTGTTTTATAGTTTCCAATGAATGGAACTTGTATATATCTTGTTAGATTTACTCCTAAGTATCTCATATTATCTAAGGATATTAGAAATAATATTGTTTCTTACTTCCAGTTGCTGACTGATTGTTGCTAGCAAAGAAATACAGCTGATTTCTGTCTACTGATTCAGAATCCTACAGCCTTGTTAAACTGACTTATTAGCTCTTGAACATTTTTGTGCATTCCAATAAATCTTCTACACAGATAATCATGTTGTCTGTGAATGCAGTTTCCTTCATTCCTTTCCAAACTGGATGCTTTTCTTTTTTCCTGCTTCACTGAATTAGCTAGATCTTCTAGTATAATGGTGAACAGACATGGTGAGAGCAGACTTCCTTCTTTTGTTGCTGATCTTTGAAAATTCAGTAGTTCACCATTAAGATATTAGCTATAGTTTTTGTTTTCTAATAGATACCCTTTCTCAGGTTGAAGAAGTCTCCTTCTCTACCTGCCTGCTGAAGTTTTGGAGACTTGTTTGCTTTTAACCAGGAATGGATGCTGAATTTTGTAAATGATTTTTCTGTGTCTACTGACCTGATGCTGAAGCTGAAACTCCAATACTTTGGCCACCTGTTGCGAAGAAGTGACTCACTGGAAAAGACCCTGAGGCTGGGAAATATTGAAGGCAGGAGGAGAAGGGGACAACAGAGGATGAGATGGTTGGATGACATCACTGACTCAATGGACCTGAGTTTAAGTAAACTCTGGGAGTTGGTGATGGACAGGGAAGCCTGGCATGTTGCAGTCCATGGGGCCGCAGAGAGTTGGACACAACTGAGTGACTGAACTGAACTGACCTGATCATATGTTGCTTGCTTTGTAGTCATATCTATTTTAATATTTCTCTGCCTTGTTTAGAATTAAATATTTTTATGGTTCCAATTTAATCTTTTTTTTTGCTTATATTTATAACTTTTGCTTTGATCTTTTAGTGGTTTCAGGTTTACAGCATAACACCTTTACTTATCACAGTCTGTCAAGTGATGTTATACTACTTTGTATGTAATTTAATAACACTAAAATAATATACTTCTTTTTTCCCCTAGGGCCTTTATACTATGGTTTTCATACATTTTTCTTATACATATATTATTTAAAAAATAATGATCATTATCTTGTAAATAAATTCACATCATAAGAAGAAATCATGTATTAATATTTGTCCATATATACTTGCATCTTTTTGGTGCTCTTCTTTTGTGTATTCTATATTTCCACTACTGTTATTTTCTTTCTGAGAGGCTTCCTTTAAATTTTTATATTATGTAGGGCTATTGGTGAGGAGGGCATGGCAATCCACTCCAGTATCGTTGCCTGGAAAATCCCAGGGACAGAGTAGCCTGGTGAGTTACATATCTGTATGAATGTTTATATCTGTGCTTTAATGGGTAAAGGAGACCAAGAAGAGATTATTAAAGCTACTCTGTGCTTTACACTTGGAAGAGATGCATGAGGTTAGTGAGGCAGAGTGAGGGGGGCATGCTGAGAATCAAGGGTAAATAATGTTACCCTGTTTTCCCAGTCTTTGAACGAGAAAGCTTATGTGAGTTGTATTTCTTTCATAATCAATGGGCTGGATCAGATTTGGATATATCCTTCTTTTTGGAGTTTTTATTACTCAATTTTCTGTCTCCTTTTAGTTCACCCAGGAACCCAGCTTCCCAGAGGTCTTTGATTGTTATTCCTTGGATAAGAACATGGAATGTCTTTGGGAAGGTATGTACCCAGACAGAAACAACAGGGCTGGAAGAAGGCAGGGGGTAATAATTTACCTGGGAAGAATAAGCATTTAAAAAATACTACCTAATGTATTTTTTTCTCACAGTAGTCCAGTTTTTCACCTTCCACTATTGCCCTTGAGCAACTAAAGCTAGACCCAGAGTTTTACTGTCCCATGGAAGGAGTAATAGATATTCCCTAGACAAAAAATGCCATTGCTCAGATTTGAGTATAAAAACAGACTGTTTTGATTCTGTTGTGAAATCCAGACCTCACTGAAACAGTCTTTTAAAAAACAGATTCTAAACTTCCCTTTATATATCAAGAACAAAACATGAGGGTCTGAGAATATGTATTGTAAGCCACAATAAAGAGAAGAATGAAGATAATTGTAAAGGAAGATTCCATCCAACAGAAATAAGAAAAAATTCTTCTAATTTGTACGGAGCGGAGCCTAGAAGGCTGGGTGTTGGGCAGGTGGTCATATGCAAGAATATCTAGCTCCTCTCTCGGGGTCAATGTCCCTGGGGTGAGAGGAACATTAGTCACTCAGTCATGTCCTGAAATCTTTGCAACCCCATGAACTATAACCTGTCAGGCTCCTCTGTCCATGGGATTCTCCAGGGAAGAATACTGGAGTGAGTTGCCATTCCCTTCTCCAGGGGATCTTCTTGATCCAAGGATCAAACTTGGGTCTCCTGCATTACAGGCAGATTCTTTACCATCTGAAACACCAGGAAAGCCCCAGGGTGAGAGGACGGAAGATATCAAATAGGTTGAGGGATACTTCAAAAGCATGGGAGCTAGTGCTCTATGTTTATAAAATGAGACAGCAAAATCCCATATCCAGTTTGGTGTTGGAGCAACAGGGCTCATATGGGCAGAATAGCAATGGCTGAGTGAGGGGTCTTGAGCTGTCCCACAGAATCCTGTATCCTACAGTCAGGCATGGCGAAGCAGTCAAAGATCCTGGAGCTTCCTGGGGGGGGAACTCATGTATAGGACCAATAGACCAAGGAGGCCTAGAGCATAGGATCATTGTACATAAAGGCAGTGACCAAATCTATGATCACTGACTTGTGAATGCCAGCACAATACTACAGAATCAGTCTAGATAAGACCAGCCACAACTCACCAGGCACCAGTGCGCAGCCCTCACAGGCTCAAGGCAAAACAAGGGCATCTCATCAAAGGCCGGAAAGAGACCGCCTTCCCCCAAAGCCCTAGGGCTGCTAGAGCTTCCCCTAATACTTGCACACCAGTTTGAGCAGAAAGAAAGGGAGTCAAAACCTTGAAAATAATAAATCAGAATTTATAATCTTCAAAATAAATTTGAATTTTAAGAGAACAACTTGCCTTTCATTAGAAAGTGTGATTATTTGTTTGCCATCAGCAGGAACAGGGTTTCTGAGGAAGGATGAGATCTGTTTTAGAAAATAAAGATATTACAATTTGTTGCAGATTTGAATCTTGGTGTATATATTTCGACCACTCCCCTCGCTGCACTACACATTCCTAAGCTTTAGCAGTCACTCCTAATGCAGAATTATGCAGAGAGAGAGCTCCAGGATGATACAGATGCCTGCAGTCTCCCCGGGTCAGACTTACTCCCTTCTCTGAGCAAATGATGCTCTGCCATCTGCACAAGAAGAATCTCCCGGAACAAGTAAACACAGCTGGTGAGGCTTTGTTGAATCAGTCCACCTTCTTACACTTTCACATAAGGGAGAGGACAAGAGAATTAGAGACTTGTTCTATTTTTCAAACATGAAAGGATACATAAAAGAGAAACCCTAGGAAAGTTTATACAACTCTTTCATACCACTGTTAGTCTTATAATGTAGTGCTATTTATTCACTTAAAAATATTAATTGACCACCTTCTACGTACACATGAGCAGTGCAGAGGGCTCTAGGGTTATCTGTGGTGACTGAATATATATTCAGTCAAAATCTTGATGAGGGAAACAGACAATTATCAACTCTGTGCTGGATTTAGCTATATTTTCCTGTTTGGGGGAACAAGGTATACAGCATGCCTCAGTAAAATTTTGCGAAAGTTTTGCTTTCTAATAAAAAAATACTATTTTTAAGAATAATGTAATTTTATATTCTGATTATTTTATTTTTTATATTGAAGTCTATTTGACTTACAATATTATACTAGTTTCAGGTGTACAGCATAGTGATAAAATACTTTCACAGATTATACTCCATTTAAAATTATTATGAAATAATGGCTATATGTCCCTGTGCTGTACAATTTATTCTCATTGCTTATTTATTTTGCACATAGCAGTTTGTATCTCTTAATCCCCTCCCCCTACCATGCCCCTCCCTCTTCCTCTCCCCATAGTAGCTGCTAGTTTGTTATTTGTATCTGTATATTTCTGTTTTGTTGTATTAATTTTTTTTCAGATTCCACATATAAGTGGTAACATACAGTATTTGTCCTCCTCTGTCTGACATTTCACTCAGTATAATATGCTCTGTGCTGTGTTCCGTCACTCAGTCATGTCCAACTCTTTGCGATCCCATGGATTGTAGCCCTCCAGGCTCCTCTGTCCATGGAGATTCTCCAGGCATGAATACTGGAATGGGCTGCCAGGCCCTCCTCCAGGGAATCTTCCCATCCCAGGGATCAAACCCAGGTCTCCCACATTGCAGGTGGATTCTTTACCATTTGAGCCACCAGGGAAGCCCATAATATGCTCTAGGTCCATCTATATTGTTATAAATGGCAAACTTTCATTCTTTTTTATAGCTGAGTAATATTCCATTGTATATATGTGTCTGTATGTCTACAGATACTTACATACACTATTCCATTGTATATATGTATGTATATACATATATGTGTATGTGTCACCACTTTATCCATTCATTTGTTGAAATACACTTAAAGTTGCTACCATATTACGGCAATTGTAAATAATGCTGCTATGATCATTAGGAAGAATTAGTGTTTTCATTTTCTTCAGATATACACCAAGAAATGAAATTAGTCATATGGTAGTTCTATTTTTAGTTTCTCGAGGAACCTGCAGATTGTTTTCCACAGTGGCTGACCAATTTACATTCCAGCAACAGTGTGCCAGGATTCCCTTTCCTTCACATCCTTGCCAACATGTAAGTTGTTTATAGTCTTTTTGATGATAGCCATTCTGACAGGTATGAGGTGATACGTCATTGTGGTTTTGATCTGCATTTCTCTGATGATTAGTGATGTTGAACATCTTTCCATATGCCTGTAAACCATCTTATACTTTCTCTGGAAAAATGTCTATTCAGGTCTACTGCCCATTTTTAATCAAGTTGTTCATATTTTGATACTGAGTTGTATAAACTTTTTATATATTTTGGATATGAACCCCTCACTGGTCTAGTACTATTTTTTTAATTTCTTGATTTCTATAAATAGTTTATTATCACAGTGTGATAGTTGAATAAGATAAATGAATTAGTTTTTGGAAATGGTTTAAAATATTAATTACAGAATGCTACAGTCCAAAAAAAAATACTTTCAGCTGGGTGGGAGGCTACTGTCAGGTCTGGGATTTGCTTTTGCTCTACTTACAAACTAATAAATTAGCCTGTTACTGCTTCATGGATTCTGGCTGAAGACACAAGACTCTTTGATTAGAAACACAGAACTCTATTACTCATGGAACAGCAAGAAGTATGAGTGTCAGCATATTTACCAATCCCTGGGTTTCCCTTATCCCCAAAGCCCATCAACATATAACCAATATTCTCAGACTGATCTGATGCACACAGTGGGTTTGCATCACAGCTAAACTACACTGACCTTGAGGAATCTACTTCTTTTTGAACAAACAGTAAGCAAGCCTATTCTTTATCTGCGGAAATATATTTACCTCTTCTCACAGAAGAGATCAAAAGTCTAATTGTATCTTAGACTAGAAACTAGATGAGGTAACATTTCTGGTCACTCCCAACTCTGATATGCTTGTCTCTCTAATTGAAAATTGGGCTTTTCTGTTAAAGTCATTCAGTTCAGTTCAGTCACTCAGTCATGTCTGACTCTTTGTGACCCCATGGACTGAAGCACACCGGTCTTCCCTGTCCATCACTAAGTCCTGGAGCTTACTCAAATTCATGTACATTGAGTTGGTGATGCCATCCAACCATCTCATTCTCTGTCATTCCTTTCTCCCACCCTCAATCTTTCCCAGCATCAGGATCTTTTCCAATGAGTCAGTTCTTTGCATCAGGTGGCCAAAGTATTGGAGTTTCAGCTTTAGCATCAGTCCTTCCAGTGAACATTGAGGACTGATTTCCTTTAGGATGGACTGGTTGGATCTCCTTGCAGTCCAAGGGACTCTCAAGAGTCTTCTCCAACACCACAGTTCAAAAGCATCAGTTCTTTGGCACTCAGCTTTCCTTATAGTCCAACTCTCACATCCATACATGACTACCGGAAAAACCAAAGCTTTGACTAGACAGACCTTTGTTGGCAAAGTAATGTCTCTGCTTTTTAATATGCTGTCTAGGGTGGCCATAACTTTTCTTCCAAAGAGCAAGCGTCTTTTAATTTCATGGCTGCAGTCACCATCTGCAGTGATTTTGGAGCCCCCAAAATAAAGCCTCTCACTGTTTCCACTGTTTCCCCATCTATTTCCCAGTGAAGTGATGGGACCAAGTGCCATGATCTTAGGTTTTCTGAATGCTGAGTTTTAAGCTGACTTTTTCACTTTCCTCTTTCACTTTCATCAAGAGGCTCTTTAGTTCTTTGCTTTCTGCCATAAGGATGGTGTCATCTGCATATCTGAGGTCATTGATATTTCTCCCAGAAATATGATTCCAGCTTGTGTTTCCTCCAGCCCAGAGTTTCTCATGACGTACTCTGCATATAAGTTATATAAGCAGGGTGACAATATACAGCCTTGATGTACACCTTTCCCTATTTGGAACCAGTCTGTTGTTCCATGTCCAGTTCTAATTGTTGCTTCTTGACCTGCATATAGATTTCTCAGGATGCAGGTCAGGTGGTCTGATATTCTCATCTCTTTAAGAAAGTTAAAGTAATTAGGCTGAAGAATACCTACTTCAATTACAATTTTTAAACAGGTAAATAAGACTCCTGGTGGCTTCATATTAATGAATCTGCCTGCCAAGGCAGGAGACATGGGTTTGATCCCTGGGTTGGGAAGATCCCCTGGAGAAGGGAATGGCTACCACTCTAGTATTCTTGCCTGGGAAATCCCATGGACAGAGGAGCCTGGAAAGCTACAGTCCATGGGGATGTGAAGAGTCAGACATGAACGAACGACTAAACAACAACAATAGAAGATAAAAATTTTCAGTAATATGTTTCACATAATTTTTCATTCTGAGACTCCCCCCACCACATTCTCTCTGTGTGTGCTTAGTCACTCCGTCATGCCCAACTCTTTTCGAGCCCGCCAGGCTCCTCTGTCCATGGGGATTCTCCAGGCAAGAATGCTGGAGTGGGTTGCCATGCCCTCCTCCAGGGGATCTTCTCTACCCAGGGATCGAACCCAGGTCTCCCGCATTACAGGAGGATTTTTTTTTTTTTTTTTACAGTTTGAGCCACCAGGGAAGCCCCTGTGGTTTCTACCTGACACCAAAAACTGAAAGTAAAACTCAGTGATTTCACAGCTATTTAGGTTTAACACTCAGGGACACTGGGCTGCCCCCTTTCCCTGAGCTTTGATGCTTACACAAAGGCTGCTGTTGCAGGAGTGAGCCCGGGAGGGGAGGAGGGTGTTCATTTTCTCACCTACTTAGGCTCGAGGCTGCCTTCCTGTTTCACACATCATTCCTGTCACGTGCCCTCAGTTCATATGCAGGATTCCCTGGGATTGATGGCAAAGTCATGAGAAAAAGAGAAGAGCACAGTGGGTAATAAAAGTATTATTTTCCCATACAAGGCTAATTAAATATTGTTTGATGGTCAAAGGTACTAGGGTGAGTGACAGAAAGAAGACTCTAACTCCTGTAAGGTTGAGAGTTACTTTTCTTAAGATTTCTTTCCTCATATAGGAAGCCCAGCATGGAGTTCATGTACAATTGCACATTGTTGTAGTTTAGTTGCTAAGTCATGTCTGTCTCTTTCGCAACCCATGAACTGCAGACTGTCAGGCTCCTCTGTCCATGAGATTTTCCAGGCAAGAATACTGTGTGGGTTGCCATTCCCTTCTCCAGGGGGATTTTCCCAACCCAGGGATCAAACCCATGTCTCCTGCCTTGGCAGGCGGATTCTTTTCCGCTGAGCCATCAGGGAAGCATAGTTGCACAAACCATGTTTCATAGAAAAGCAGGTCTAGAGAAAGAATAAGCTTTTGCAAGTTACCCGCAGTGACCAGGAGAGGGCACTTAGCACAAGTGAATGAAATAATTCTGCCAACTCCTGGTTTTAAAAGTTCCTCTTTGACTCTACCATCTGTACCTAACAAGTCAGTTTATTTTTTGTGTCCATGGCAAACTCTTTTTGATCTAAGGATAATTGCAATTATGTCTTCCTCTTGATGAGAGTCCCCAAATTTATAATACCCCAGGTGGCTGGGATACTCATTTTTCCATAGAAGACACAGAAACAAGTTCATATGAATATGAAAAAATGTCAAAGGAAGGGATTTACTTTTGTAGATAATTTCTCAAAATGAAGACTTTAGAGGAACCAAAATGTGAGCAATTTTTTCATAAGAAGGAAGACATATACTTGTTGAAACCCTGTAAGGAAAGACTTCTGATATATTCTCCTTCCTCTGTCTCTTACATGTATAGATGGTTCGGTTCAGATTTTGAGCCCAAAGAATTCACCTTTGAAGACACCAAAACAAGGGAAAGAATACTATTCTATCATAAAACAAAATGAAACACTCTTTCCTGAGGGGGGAAAAAAGACTTGAATTCTATGTATTTACTTTTAGGCTACCATAGACAAACAACAATAAATTGGCCAACCATGCTCTTCAGGCATATAATTTTCTTTCTTCCCAAAGTGGACACTCCCTGGGAAAATACAAATAACTTCTAATTTCAAAATCCTTCAACACAAAAAAAAAGGAGGCCACCTTGACCAGAGCACAAAATATTCTTTTCCAAGAGGACTTGAATGAGTACTTCATTATCCAAGGAAAAAACACATACCAAGATATTTTTAATACTTTGTTTTATTTCATTTTCAAATACTTTTTATAGCCATGGAAAAATATTGATAAATTTATTTTTCCAAAACAAAGCCATTATGTCTTTTAATTTTAGCCTGAAAGTGGCTCCTCATCACAAGTATTTTAGAAATAATAACACTGGCTGAGAGCAGTTGAGAGATTTGCTCATGGACATACAGTGTTTCCAAATTTGGGGAAATATTTCCATCCGTGAGACATTAATTTTTACACTATAAAGTTGCCTAGAAATTTCAAACTGTTTCTGTCCTACTAGAAATAGAAGAAATGCTTATAATCCAAAGAGATTATGGTTTAATTTACATTTAGTAACTGTACCAATTTCAGTTTGGGAACCTAATTCTTTCTGAGTCAAAGGAAGTCCATTTTGCTCTTGATTGACAATTCACTCCCCATGTCTTTAATAATAATAAACTATACCATTACTGAGCAAATACTTTGCCATTATCCTTGCAACTACCTTCCAAGATAGTATTTATTATCCCCATTTTACAAAAGAAAGGACAGAGGGAGCTCAGAGATGTTGTTGTTGTTTAGTTGCTCAGTCCTGTCTGATCCTTTGTGAACTATGGACTGAAGCTCATGAAGCTCCTCTGGAGCGGGTTGCCATTTTCTCCTCCAGGGGCTCTTCACCACACAGGGATTGAACTCGCTTGGCAGGTGGGTTCTTTACCACTGAACCCCCTCAGAGGTGTCCCTAAATATAGAGCCTTAGAGGCAGAGGCAGAATTGGCACAATGGTGTCGACTCCTAACCCTTGCTGTCTCTACCATGCCTCACTTTTCTTAATTGTATAAATTAGTTTACCAAATTGAAACACAAATGTCATTTTCGCTTACTAGTAACACTGACTACTTTCTTGAGTTTTTTATTTTTCAATTTTTGGCAGAAAGGGGTTATGCAGTGAAATAATTTTGTATTGCATCTGGCAAGAATCCAAAAAGTACTAAGAATTCTTCCTATAATACTTTTTAGGCTGAAAACATGCTGCTACATATATTTTCTAAGAGATCTTGTTATTAAACAATATTAAGGCACTTTGTTGACTTATTTCATTATAAACCAAGGTTAAAATCTTGTTGTTGGATATAATACTTAATGATCTAATAATCAAGTTCTTGAAACAACAATATACAGTAATCTGAATAAAAGTATAGATTTCAGAAGGATACTCTGATGCTGGGAGGGATTGGGGGCAGGAGGAGAAGGGGACGACAGAGGATGAGATGGCTGGATGGCATCACCGACTCGATGGATGTGAGTCTGAGTGAACTCTGGGAGTTGGTGATGGACAGGGAGGCCTGGCGTGCTGTGATTCATGGGGTCGCAAAGAGTTGGACATGACTGAGCAACTGAACTGAACTGAACTGAAGCAGATTCTCTCAAATATCCTGCATGCACTCACATTCAGAGACCCACAGTTTTTTAAAATCACTTTCACATACTTTGCCAAGTTTCAACTAGGTAATATAACAGGCTTCAGAAAATCTACAGCTTCTTTTTAAAAGATCAGGTACACAGAACCTCAGAAGGGCATACAATCCTTTAATGTAGCTGCCATCTTCCTGAGAGCCATCAGCATCAAAACAACAGGCAAGGTTTTCCACGTGGTCACTGGTAGCCTAAGCCATTCCTTGGCAGGAGTGCTCAAGACCAGCTGAGCTTTGGAGAAAATATCCAGAAGACAGATTTCTGGGAGCCCTAGGCCATCTCAGACTAACCGCTGTGCCTGGTTCTGTCCCTTTCGCATGGATTGTAGCCGAAAGACCTGTAACCTGATCCGTGTGTTGAAAGAGCCTACATACAAGGCTGCTGTGTGTGTCAGAGTGCTAGTGTGCCCAAGCAGAGGCATGACCCAGCCTTCCCTGAATGTCTCCCTGCCTCCTTGTGGACCCTGGATTAGGTCCTGGTATTTCAGCCGGAGATGGTGCAGGAGCCTAGCTGGTGGGAACGTGCATTCCCCCTCTGGCCAGGCAGTCTACGTGTTCTCTCCAACGACTATCCCAGTGTCTTAAGGAAAGTAATCTACCACATTCTGTGCCGCTCACACCCCAGCTCTGTCTTCTATACTGGGGTGGCTTGTGCAGTGGAAAAGAGATAGAGCTGCCTGTGGGGAGACATGCCCAGCAAGGACTCAGCCCAAGTCACCTGAATGGCAGGGCTCCCTCAGTCCTCTCATCCCGCTTGCTCACTTCTGAGACCTATGACTTCTGAAGCCCCAACCACTAGCTCCAGCCTTCACCCCTGCTGTCAGTCAGTAGAGCTGTTTCAACCCCAGCTTCTGTATTTACTCTCTGTGACAATGGAAATGACTTCTCCTCTTGTCTGAGCTTCATACTTTATGCAATATAGAAGTGAGATGTAGCATTGTGTAAGTTTAAGTTATACACAGAGCAAATCAATACAAATAATTAATTAATTAATAATAAGAGAATAAGAAAGCTTGACTCTGAGGAAGCAGCTTGAAAGGCACTGATAAATTACTGGACTGTGCGAGACACAAGGCAGACAGAACCCTTAAATTATTATCTTCTCAAGAAAGCAACACTGCATATTTGTTGAAATGGGAAGTTTTGGTTTTTTTTTTTTTTAATCTAGAAAGGAAAGGAAAGTGGGAGTCCTAATCTCACTCTTTACACCAAAAAGTCCACCATGTTTTAAAATGCAGCAATAGAAACTATAANTCTCAAGAAAGCAACACTGCATATTTGTTGAAATGGGAAGTTTTGGTTTTTTTTTTTTTAATCTAGAAAGGAAAGGAAAGTGGGAGTCCTAATCTCACTCTTTACACCAAAAAGTCCACCATGTTTTAAAATGCAGCAATAGAAACTATAAGTGAACTGAAAACAAGATTCTACCTCGAATAAGTTTTGTAAATAAATACTGAGGGATTTCCTGGTGGCTCGGACGGCAAGAGTCTGCCTGCAATGTGGGAGACCTGAGTTCGATCCCTGGGTCAGAAAGATCCTCTAGAGAAGGAAATGGCAACCCACTCCAGTATTCTTGTGTGGAAAATCCCATGGATGGAGGAGCCCTGCAGGCTATGTCCATGGGGTCGTAAAGAGTCAGACACGACTGAGCAACTTCACTTCAAACAAATGAGGATAGTATTGGTAACAGAACAAAATGAAGCTTATTTCATGAATCTCTAAATCAAAGTGAAAGGATTAACAACTCAGGAGATAAAGGATATGAACACTTATGACTGGAAATATTAGTTACTTTTAGACTTCAGATGTTCAAAATCACCTATAATAAAAGAAAAGCAAATTAGGACTTCCCTGGTGGACAGTGGATAAGAACCTGACAATGCAAGGGACATAGGTTTGATCCCTGGTCCAGAACGATTCCACATGCTACAAAGCAACTAAGCCCATGGGCCACAACTACCAAAGACTGCAGGCTCCAGAGCCTGTGCCCTGCAGCAAGGGCAGCCATCGCAATGAGAAACCTGCACACCACAACGAAGAGTAGCCCCCACTTCCTGCAACGAGAGAAAGCCCACGCACAGCAATGAAGACTCAGTGCAACCAAAAATAAATAGTTTAAAAAAACGAAGAACAAAAAAAGAGAAACAAATAAAACCTATAAGGAAAATAAGAATTTCCACTTATCAGGTTGATAAACATCAAAATGACAAAACCCTGAGTTGAGCAGGATAGTACATGAAAATAAGTGCTTTCATACATGGCTGATAGTAATAAAACCTGAAATTATACTTTTGGAAGGCAATTTGGCAGTAACTAACAAACTAAAAGCATGCATATCCTTTTATTCAAAAAATTCTCTTTTTAGGACTATATCCTGCATATATAATCCAATATGAGCAAAAAGCTTTCTATACCAGGGTATTTATTCATTGCAGCATTTTTAAGTTGGAAAGAACTTAAAGATATATAAGTAAGGCTAGTTACACAAATAAAGCTCTATATGACAATAAACACTATATAGATAACAGAAAGGCTTCCCTGATAGCTTAGTTGGTAAAGAATCCACCTGCAATGTAGGAGCCCCTGGTCAAATCCTCGGTAGGGAAGATCCGCTGGAGAAGGGATAGGCTACCCACTCCAATATTCTTGGGCTTCCCTTGTGGCTCAGCTGNAAGACCTCTCTGGAGCAGACGGTCTGCTATTCTGGTTAAGCCCATTTCTCTCCCAAGTGAATAAATACTTAAGTTCCCATGCTGAGACAGCTCAAGTGACTTTTCATTTGGCACACTGATTCCAAGAGTCTTTAATACATGTTTGTTAAAACCATGCTAAGTTAGGACAAAGTATTTTTATTATTACTACTTAATAATTTGTATTGAGAACAGATATTGTACTTTGTCCAGACATAATACCTAAAGGAAGCCATCATTCCTACAGATACAAATAAACAAATTGGATCAATATATTATTGATTCAACTTATATCCTTACAGAAACTATAGTTCAATTGAGAAGACAGACATTGAACACACAATTATAGATGAGGCTAGTTTTTTTTTAAAGTATAGTATATTATGTATGTGCAAAGAAGGAGTTGACCTTGTCTTGGGGGTTAAAGGAAAGTCTCCAGAAAGAAATCTGCACTGAAGCTTGAAGTGTGAGATAAAGTTGGCTAGCTAAAGAGTAGAGGAAATAGTGATTCATGCAAAAAAGACTCTGATGGGAGAGGGTATGACAGTTACATCTGGAAACTGCAATAAATAGTAGCAATACAAAGGAGGCAGAAGTGTGGAGAGGTGGAGGCAGTGATGGCCTTGAACCTGTAGAGGCCGGCAACAGCAGAGTCCATTAGGCCATAGTAGGGCTTGACTTTATTCTAAGGGAAGTGCGATTCTCCTAACTTGTTTTGATGACAGGAATGACATGGTCATGTGTGTGCTTTAAAAAGAATCATCCTTGCAGCAGTATGGAATATGTGAGGGTGAGCATGGGTGAATATGGGGAATCTGGCTAGAAGGTTATTGCCCAAGAGAGAGTTAAGTGGTAACTTTGTCAGGGTGTTTGAAATGGAGATGGGGAGAAGCAGAAATGTTAAAGGAGATCCAATGGACAATATTTTAATATGGGTTGCATGTTAGGGTAAAGGATAGGGTGACTTGAGGGGTGATACTGCTGATTTCTGGACTAGCCAGCTGAAGTTATAGCTATTAAGATAAAGAAAAATAATCAGTTTTGGACATGTTTGCTATATATTAAATATATTGGACCATACCCTGGATATGTTCCAGTGTCTCCTGGTGTATAGTCTATGGGAATGTGAATAGAATTTGTATCCTGCTGTTGCGTGAAAAATGTATAAATCTTAATTATGTTGAATTGGTTCATAGTGCTTTTCAGGTCTACTATCTCCTCCTACTTTTCTATCTATTCATTCTATTAATTTTTGAGAGTTTGATATTGAAATTCCAACTAAAAATCTTAATTTATCTACTTAAAAAATTGCAAATATAGTAAAACTATATGTAACTGTATTTTACAAGTCTTCTGTAAATGTATTACATACTTTCATAATTTAAAAAAAGATAAACAAAAAAAGAATTGGACTGTATAAATATGGATTATTAACACTGACTTTAATATTTCCTTTACATCCATGATTAAGCAAACAACTTTCATATATACAAATGCTGCTCCTGATTCCTCTTATGTAAATATTTTACTGATTCTGTGATGGGTGACATTTATTTCAGAAGTAAATAAAATATATCATGCTTCCATTTTGCTTTTTTATTTTGATTCTTTATGAATCACCATAATTATTTGAAAAGTATTAATATTTTATATTAATTAGCAAGTAAAATTTTGATAGTATCTGATTATCTTCAATATTATAAATATATGAAATGAATTATTCATGTTCTTTTCAATAGATTTTTTTAATGGTCAAATTGTTTTCCCCAGTAAACTGATTCAGTCACAGATAGAATAAAGTATGTACCATGCATGTTTCTGAGACGAAGGTACAGTTGAGTGTATCTCTATGAGGGAACCCAGGTGAAAACAGAATAACCCTTCAGCTGATCCAATGGATTGTGAAATAATACTGTGTGTATCATTTGAGACACCAGGTTTTGGGATGATCTGTTATATAGCAATAGTTAACAGACATGGTACTATTTTTTCATTACCTATCTTCTAAAATTGTCCATATATAATCATTCCTTGTGATCATATAGAATCATTCTTTTTTCTTCCTTTCTTGGTATCCATCAGATTTCTTCTGCAGTCTCTTAGTTTCCTCTTAACATCTCAAAAAAAAGTTTTAAAGAGGTTATAAAATCAGTTTATAAAATCAGTTGTGTTTCTATAAATTAGCACTAAACAACAAGAGAATTAAGTTTAAATATTTTCATTCAAGAGGGCTTCTCTGGTGGCTCAGATGGTGAAGAATCTGCCTGCAATACAGGAGGCCCAGGTTCAATCCCTGGGTTAGGAAGATCCCATGGGGAAGAGAATGACTACCCACTTCAGTATTCTTGCCTAGAGAATTCCATGGCTAGAGGAGCCTGGCAGGCAACGGTCCATTGGGTCAAAAAGAGTTGGACATGACTGAGCAACTAACGCTTTTCACTTCATTTTCATTTATAAATAATCTCAAAACACATAAAATACTCATAAATAAATTTAACAAATGAGATGCATATTTTCTCCATCGAACATTACAAAACACTGCTGAAAAGATATTAAAGACATGAATAAGTGGAGTGTATACCATGTTCATGGACTGGAAGATTCATACTGTTAAAGTATAAATTGTCTCTGTACTGATATACAGATTCAATGAAGCTTCCAACAGGTTTTCAGGTAGAAATTGTCAGGCTGTTTCTAAAATGTAAATGGAAATGCAAAAAATAAAAAAGTCAAAATATTTTTGGAGGACTTCCATTATCTGATTTCAAGACTGATTATAAAGTAATAGGGCTTCTCCGATAGCTCAGATGGTAAAAAATCCTCCTGCAATGCAGGAGAACCTGGTTTGACTCCTGGGTCGGGAAGATCCACTGGAGAAGGATAGGCTATCCACTCCAATATTCTTGAACTTCCCTTGTGGCTCAGCTGGTAAAGAATCTGTCTGCAATGTGGGAGACCTGAGTTTGATCCCTGGCTTGGGAAGATCCCTTGGAGAAGGGAAGGGCTACCTGCTCCAGTATTCTGGCCTGGAGAATCCCATGGACTGTCGCAAAGTGATGGCCATGATGAGAAACTTTCATTTTCACTATGAAATAATAATCAAGATAGTGTGGTAATGACATGAGAATAAATGTGTCAGTAAAAAGGAATATGAAATCCAGAAATAGATCTGCATATATATATGCCAACTGATTTTTGTTAGAGATACCAAGGAGTGTCTTGGAGAAATAACAAATTTTGCTGAATCTACTGGATATCCATGTGAAAAAAACCTCAACTCCTGCCTTAACTATACCCAAAGTATTTTTAAATGGACCACAGACTAAACATGAAGCTAAAATTAGAAAGTTTCTAGAAAAAAAGTGGAACAAAATTTTATCAATTTGAATTAGAAAAAGATTTCTTAGACAAGATGCAGAATGAAATAAATTGATCAATTGGATTTTATCAAAATTATAAAACCTGTTCTTAAAAAGACATTAAGAAAATGAAAAGGTCAACCCATGGATGAAGAAAATATTTTTAATGCATATGTCTCACTTAAGTCTTGTTTCCAGAATGTACTAAAAATTCATATTCCTTAATAAGAATATAAGAAAAAAAACTGGGCAAAAAATTGAGTATTTATTTCACAAATGTGCAGCACACAGAAAAGTAGCATATGAAAGTAATGCTCAAAATCGTAAGTCATTAAAGAGATGCAAATTAAAATTACCATGAAATACCTAACAGCTAAAATGGAAAAAGACTGAAATATCAGGGGTTGGCAAAGATGTA
This sequence comes from Neotragus pygmaeus, assembly GCA_006410875.1. Lineage (NCBI taxonomy): Eukaryota > Metazoa > Chordata > Mammalia > Artiodactyla > Bovidae > Neotragus > Neotragus pygmaeus. Next base: position 86,785 of record SJYV01024861.1, on the reverse strand, counting down.
GAACAATGGAATCTCTGTATGCAGCTGCTGTGAATGTAAAATAGTATTCTTTGTAGCCAAAGATGGAGAAGCTCTATACATTCAGCAAAAACGAGACAGGGAGCTGACTGTGGCTCCAGTCAGGAACTCCTTATTGCCAAATTCAGACTTAAAATGAAGAAAGTAAGGAAACCATTATACCATTCAGGTATGACCTAAATCAAATCCTTTATGATTATACAATGGAAGTGACAAATAGATTCAAGGGATTAGATCTCATAGACAGAGTGCCTGAAGAACTGTGGAAGAAGGTTTGTGATATTGTACAGGAGGCAGTGATCAAGACCAAGAAGAAGAAATGGAGAAAGGCAAAATAGTTGTCTGAGGAGGCCTTATAAATAGCTCTGAAAAGAAGAGAAGCAAAGGCAAAGGAGAAAAGGAAAGACATGCCCATTTGAATGCAGAGCTCCAAAGAATAGCAAGGAGAGATAAAGCCTTCCGTAGTGATCAATGCAAAGAAATAAGAGGAAAACAATAGAATGGAAAAGGCTAGCGATCTCTTCAACAAGATTAGAGATACCAAGGGAACATATCATGCAAAGATGGCCACAATAAAGGATGGAAATGGTATGGACCTAACAGAAGCAGAAGATATTAAGAAGAGATGGCAAGAATACACAGAATTATACAAAAAAGATCTTCATGATCCAGATAACCACGATGGTGTGATCCCTCACCTAGAGCCAGATATCCTGGAATGCAAAGTCAAGTGGGCCTTAGGAGGCATCACTACAAACAAAGCTAGTGGAGGTGATGGAATTTCAGTTGAGTTATTTCAAATCCTAAAAGATGATGGTGTGAAAGTGCTGCACTCAATATGCCAGCAAATCTGAAAAACTCAGCAGTACTGGAAAAGGTCAGTTTTCATTCCAATCCCAAAGAAAGGCAATGCCAAAGAACGATCAAACTACTGCACAATCGCACTCATCTCACATGCTAAGAAAGCAATGTTCAAAATTCTCCAACCCAAGCTTCAACAGTATATGAACCATGAACTTCTAGATGTTCAAGCTGGATTTAGAAAAGGCAGAGGAA
>SJYV01024861.1:24012-75310 GCA_006410875.1 Neotragus pygmaeus | reverse complement strand
GGGAGGGGCAGAGGCGAGGAGCTGTCCGCCTTGCACGTTTCCAATCACATTACGTGAACAAACAGCAGAGGGGCGGCCGGGCCAGAACGGCTTGTGTAACTTTGCAAATGTGCCAGAAAGTTTAAAAATCTCTCCTCCTTCCTTCACTCCAGACACTGCCCGTTCGCCGGGGCCGCCACGCCGCTCCCCGTCGCCTACCAGAAGGACTGAGAAAGAGAAGAGGGGAGAGTGCCACGTCTCACCAGCCACCTTTACGGCAGAGGGTCTGCAGCCCACCCTAGACATTGCTTGGTAGGGACTGAGATACCCGGGCGCCCAGCCCGCCTCCTCGGTTGAAGTTTTCCCTCCCTCACGTGACTTGAACCCCGTTTGTTTTTTTTTCCCCCCCCTCCGAGCTACGTCTTCCCGGAGTGGGGACAGTCCAGGAAAGGGAGCAATGCGCTTCGCCTGGACCGCACTCCTCGGGTCGCTGCAGCTCTGCGCACTCGTGCGCTGCGCCCCGCCGGCCGCCAGCCACCGCCAGCCCCCTCGCGAACAGGCGGCGGCTCCCGGCGCCTGGCGCCAGAAGATCCAATGGGAGAACAACGGGCAGGTGTTCAGCCTGCTGAGCCTGGGCTCGCAGTACCAGCCGCAACGGCGACGGGACCCCGGCGCCACCGCCCCGGGGGCCGCCAACGCCACCGCCCCGCAGATGCGCACACCAATCCTGCTGCTCCGGAACAACCGCACCGCGGCCGCACGAGTAAGGACGGCCGGCCCCTCTGCAGCCGCAGCCGCAGCCGGCCGCCCCAGGCCCGTCGCCCGCCACTGGTTCCAGGCTGGCTACTCGACGTCTGGGGCCCACGAGGCTGGGACCTCGCGCGCTGATAACCAGACGGGGCCGGGAGAGGTCCCGACACTCAGTAACCTGCGACCGCCCAACCGCGTGGACGTGGACGGCATGGTTGGCGACGACCCGTACAACCCCTATAAGTACACCGACGACAACCCCTATTACAACTATTACGACACGTACGAAAGGCCCAGGCCTGGGAGCAGGTACCGGCCCGGATACGGCACCGGCTACTTCCAGTATGGTAAGCACCCCCAGTCTCCGCTAACCCCCGCGCACCGTCTCCCCAGCTCCGCATCTCCCCGACGTGGCTGCCTGGGCGCGGCAGGCCTAGGTCCGTGCAGATCCCATCCCTCCCCATGCGCCTGCCGAGGCAGCCCTGGAATTTGGTGCAAACCGCGCGCGCCTGGCCCCTCCTGCTTCGTTTCCACTTTACTCGGCAGGCCCGGGAGTCCCCATTCTTCTGCTGCCCGCAGCCCAGTTGACTGAAGGGTGAGGAGTAAGGCACCCGGACGGACCCGGAGCCAGGGTGGGGGCCGCTAAATTCTCACTGCTTTGCCCATCGCCTGCTGACGTTTAGGTCTTCCGGACCTGGTGCCCGATCCCTACTACATTCAGGCGTCCACATACGTGCAAAAGATGGCCATGTACAACCTGAGATGCGCTGCGGAGGAAAACTGCTTGGCCAGGTACCAGCTGGGATCTCCTCGGCCTAGCTCCCCCGTCTTGGTTCCAGGGGGCTCCTCAGGTGCTTGATCCTGACCACTCTTGTTCTGTGCAGACAAGGGTTAGGAAGTGGAATGTGATCTCTCGGGCATGCTGACCTGGGTGGAAAATTAAAATTTGGAAGATTTCTGTGGGTTCTGACTTTCAAACCGTGGCATAAATCAGGGAGGTTAAGCAAACCCTTAGCCTGGAGAATGGAGGTCTCCTATTCTTTTTCCAAGATCCTTAAACTTTGGAGCCAACTGTTTCCAATGACGTTCTATTAAACTACTATACCGTGGAAAAAATACTGTAATGGAAGAGCTTGTTAAAACACCCTCAAAACATTGGGGGCCACTTGGCCAGTGTGTCACCCCGCTGTTGGATGTCGTTGTTTTCTTCTTTTGTTTGAAGTCACAATTAACTTAGTTGTTTTCCCATTACTTTAGCCAGAATAAGATCAGAAGCAAGAGCTTTGCTTTTGCATTAGTACTAAAAGAAAATCTTAGCAGTTTGGGGAATGAAATTCCCTGAGTTTGCTGCTGGGAAACCAGCAGAGGGAGTAAAAGATATTTTGATAAGACACACAATTTTTTTAAATGTAAAATAAGGTCATCGATAGTATTTGAGTATATATTCACACAAAATATTTTACAAGACAGAAATGTTTATTTATTGTGTCAATTTCTTCCACTTCCTTTATAACTGTCAGGCTAAAAGAAGAAATCCAAGCTCATCATTTACATTCTACTAGAGTCTTGGATCACACACCATTGCATTCCCTATAGTAGTCTTACAGTAATGCCATTGTTTTAAAGTTACTAAATTATTTATCTTATCTGGGTATACTCTTTCAGGGTTATTTCCCCAATTTACATCTTCTTTAACTGGGTGAGGAAAAAAATGTATGCAAAATGCTCTAGTTTTTGGAACTGATAACCTCGTTGGGAGAAGAGGGCAGTGAACTCTTGGAAGGTTTTGCTTGTAGTTTTGTCTTTAGTTCATATTCTGTGAAAATCATAATGTTTCTCTTTGTAAAATCACAGCTCAGCATACAGGGCAGATGTCAGAGATTATGATCATAGGGTGCTGCTAAGATTTCCCCAGAGAGTGAAAAACCAAGGGACATCTGATTTCCTACCAAGTCGGCCAAGATATTCCTGGGAATGGCACAGTTGTCACCAGTAAGTGGATGGGACTCTTGGGTACTTTTGAGTTGCTTTTTCACTTTACAGGTGATTCTTTTTATGTTTTTTAAGAGTTAACTTTTTGTTTTGAACTTTTTATTTTGTAGTAGGGTATAGCTGATTAACAATGTTGTGACAGTTTCAGGTAAACAGCAGTCATACATATACATGTATCTATTCTCCCCCCAAAACCCCTCCTATCCAGGCTGCCACATACTATTGAGCAGAGTTCCATGTGCTATACAATAGGTCCTTGCTGGTCATCCATTTTAAATATAGCAGTGTGTACATGACCATCCCAAACTCCCTAACTATCCCTTCTTCCCCTGGCAACTGTAAGTGCATATTCTGAATTACAGGTGATTCTTGATATGACAAATTCTTACACAAAGGAAGAAAATTGCTGTTATTTACGCTTAGAATTTCTCTATATAATTTGACATAATCAAGGAAATCCATCTTTAGGATAATACATCAGTTACTATATATTGTTCTCTTTTAAACTGGAAACTCTTTTAAGCCCAGCTTATTAAAGCTGTTGATGAGATTCTATCAGTTAGCTTCACTAGAATTTTGTCCCAGTGTACTACAGGGAGGGCTCTCCTGGTGGTCAATGGTAAAGAATGTAGCTGCAATGCAGGAGGCTTGGGCTCAATCCCTGGGTTGTTAAGATCCCCTGGATAAAGAAATGGCAACCCACTCCAGCATTCTTGCTTGAGAAATCCCGTGGACAGAGGAGCCTGGTGGGTTGCAGTCCACGGGGTCGCAAAGAGTTGGACATGTCTTAGCAACTACACCACCAGCACCAATTCTACAGTATGACTTGGTAACTTGCTTAGGTGTTCATTGCCAAGAAATCCTGCTTTATGGTCTTAAAATTTCTATAGTTTGAGCCATTACTTTTTGTTATGTGAGAAAACGAACAGTTCAGCACCTTCACTTAAATGAAATGAAGAAAAAAAAGTGAGCAACTACTTTGCTAATAAAGTAGATTTATGGATAAAAGTTTATATTAGTTAAATAAGAATGGTGGAGAAAACATGCTTTTATTTCTCCTTTGCATTTTAGTATGGATTAAATGTGTGAGAATATAATTTTTAAAAATTTCACAGAAACCTCCCAGGAGAAGAGTGCTCTTCTCTTTTGGAATGAAACATCAGTAGTAGCAGCCAAAGGAGATACACTAGAGAACATATGACAAGTTTCACTTAAACAAAGATAATTTACTATCTCTATTTAATCTTCTAAGATAAAACAGGGTGAAATAAAAAAGCAGAATACTCAAAATAAGTTTTTCCCACATACCAAAGCTAAAGCCTTACCATTTGATAGATTTTTGTCTTGGAAAAAAAAATATAGCATGAATTTAGCTTTAAGAAGCTCAACTTGATTCCAATTTTGATGGGAAAACAAATGTGGGAAGCAGTGTGTGTGGGGGTCATCTACTCACTGCTGTCTCTGTATGTTACTGACTGCTGTCTCTGTGTCCTGTGGGACATTAGACATTACCACAGCATGGATGAATTCAGCCACTATGACCTGCTTGATGCCAGCACCCAGAGGAGAGTGGCTGAGGGCCACAAAGCGAGTTTCTGTCTTGAGGACACGTCGTGTGACTACGGCTACCACAGGCGATTTGCATGCACTGCACACACACAGGTAGGATGGCAACTTGGAATCAGGAGCCCACACGCTTCAGAGAGAAAACAGCCATCTGTTTTCTTTCCTCCTAACCATCTTTGTGAAAAACTATTTCACTCAGGGGGTCATCTAGTCCAAATAGTAAATTACTGGGAAAAGGAAAGTGATGGCTTGATGATCCAAATTACTTTTAAAAAGTATTCCATCAACACAGAAGGTCAAGGTGTATACTTGCTATGTTCCACAATGAAGAGCAATAGTCTATTATCTGAAAAGATCAGAAGGGTTTCCCATTTTTGCACTCATCCTGTAGTCTTTAACTCAACTGGTAAGTAACTATAGAAGAGAGATGTTTTGTCACCTGTAAAACTCTCTCTCCATCTGAGCTAAAAATAGAATGGTGGTTGGGGTTAGCAAAAGGACAGAAATAAGTTTCTTAAAAAGCACTTTAAAAAAGTCTCTTTTAATCATGCAGAGAAGAGCAGAAGGACAGTTTCTTTCTCCATGCATATATATTTAAACCTACAGTATAATTAATGTCAGATGTCCTTTGGATGGATTTTTAAAAATAGTGCTGTCCTAAGCAGTTTGTATGTCTTATAATGGGAAAATGTGTGTCAGTTAAAAGCCGCGCCAGTATTTCCATAAGAAACCCTAATTTGTAAAAGGACATTATAATTTTACTCCAGCGGAAATCTTGGCAGGGAGTAGTGAATATACGTAACTCGGCACAGAGGATCAGCAGCTGGCATCTTGGGAAGCAAATTCCAGGGCTGTGGCAGGAAGCTCTCTGGTGACCTAAATATTATCATTCCTTCTTTCTCTGGGCTTAAAACATCATAGCAATTGGAAGGCGAAAGGTTCAATTCCTCTCACCCTGGGTCAGCGCTTACTCTAAGAAAAAGATGATGTAACCTCACATTACACGTATGTTTGTGTAGAGATTCCCTTTTCACACAGTGATCCCTAAGTCCCACAGCACCTTCCAGTGCAGGGTACCTTGAGTTCACTCTCTTCACTTAGAAGAGGCACTCTGAACAGCTCAATGCTCAAATATTTGAATCTAAGACTATAGGCAGCATGTGACTCCCCAACTCCTTGGCTGGTGACCCTACTTCATTTTATGTGGTAGCTTTCTTATTAATTATCCTCCATTTTATATCCTATTTAACCACTATTCACTAAATCTTACACTACAAATTACTAATGTATTTGTGTTTTTCACTACACTGGTTGTCTCTTGAACATGGGCTTCCTTTAAAGGGAAAAATTTTTTTCACAAAGCTCCAGTGTTGACTTAGTTATATTATGGGCCTTTAAAATGTATCCAAATATAAAACTAGATAAACTTCTTTATATTTATACTCTCATATAAATTCTTGGGCCTCCCTTCCCTCAGCTGGTAAAGAATCCACATGCAATGTGAGAGACCTGGGTTCGATCCATGAGTTGAGAAGATCCCCTGGAGAAGGGAAAGGCTATCCACTTCAGTATTCTGGCCTGGAGAATTCCATGGACTGTATAATCCATGGAGTTGCAAAGAATTTGTGTATTAAATATATATGAAGCTAGAAATTACATTAACCTCATTCATTTATGTAATAATTCAGTTCAGTTCAGTCGTTCAGTCATGTCCGACTCTTTGCAACCCCATGAATCGCAGCACACCAGGCCTCCCTATCCATCACCAATTCCCGGAGTTCACTCAAACTCACATCCATCGAGTTGGTGATTCCATCCAGCCGTCTCATCCTCTGTTGTCCCCTTCTCCTCCTCTCCCCAATCCCTCCCAGCATCAGAGTCTTTTCCAATGAGTCAACTCTTCACATGAAGTAGCCAAAGTACTGGAGTTTCAGTTTTAGCCTCATTCCTTCCAAAGAACACCCAGGACTGATCTCTTTTAGAATGGACTGGTTGGATCTCCTTGCAATAGTTACATTTGGCTAAAACCAAATAGTTAATTTATATAGTCTTGGCTGTGGTTCTACATTTTTTTAAAGTTTGAATACAGGAAATGCCTGTTTGCTTATGGCCCTGAAAACCACCCCCCCTTTTTTTTTCTTTGCCAGTTCAAATAATCAAAACTTATACTTAAATTCTGCCATCTGAGTAAGGTAGAGCGGCAATGTCAGCATTCTTTAAAGTGCTCTTGTTCACTTGAAGGTAAGATAAGCATTATTTAAACCAGTCTTAAATAGGTATCTAATTTGGTGAATCCCTTACAGTGCCATGAAGGTGGTACTAGCAGGAAAAGTAGCAACGGCAATAGCTAACACTGAGTATATACTCTGTGCCAGAATAAGAATTATGTGCTGGAAATCAGAAACTGAAAATTCTTCACAATATGTTGACTACGCAGCCTAAGGTTAATGAATGATTACAGGTTGGTATGGACCAGCGTGGGAAAACAGTTCTCACTGCAGTGGCACAGGTCCTTTCTGAGTCTGGCCTGTCTGTACCGTTGTGTACTGTATGAGAACACAGTGCTCCCCTGTTCTTCCCAAATCGAGGCCCAAGCAAACCAGCACTGGTCCAGCATGCTCCAGATGATTCTGCCTTCTCTCTGGTGGCCAAGGTGATCTTAAGCACCAAACAATATTGAGTTTAAATGACTGCAGCCTATTCTTTTAAATTTACTTTTATTAGTTTTAGAATGAAAATACAACAGTGAAAACTTCTGATAAACAACCAGTGGAATCAAGAATATACCTGTGGATTCCAATTTGAGCAAATTTCTCCAGACTAACTTGCTGGAGGGCAAGAACCCTATCTTAGTGGTGTTTTTCTCCTCTCAGCCGCTAGAAGGCACTCATTTACTACTGAAGTGAGTATCTGAGCAAGTAGAGTTGACGTGGCATTCATCCCTTTAACACAACAACAAAATATTCAGTGATGATGTGAGAAAAATTACAGCGTGGTGGTTACAGAGATCTTGGACCCCAAATGCCTGAACTCAAAACCAGCTCAGCCACTTACCAGCTATTCTTGGATGAGCTATTTGACCTTATACAGCCTTAGTTTCTTCATTCATAAAATGCATTAATACTACCTTCTCCCTTGTGTAGCTGTGAGAATTAAATTTATATATATATATAAAATATGCTTAAAATTGCTCCTGGCACATAATACATACTTCATAAGTGTTAACTATTCAAAAATGCAATAAGACTCCACCCTTAGGGAGCTTACAATCTCTAGTAGATTCATTCTTATACTGGATGATTTTAATATAGAGAATAGAAGGATAAATAGCATAAAATGTATACACAAATTGAGTATCATGGGCTTTCAGAGTACAGCAAGGTAATTTCCAAGAACAGAAATTGGAGAGAGTTCCACTGATAAGACAACATTTGAGCTAAATTGATTATTATGTGGCCTTTATTCCTGAACTGGTAATATTCAAGGATTTTGGTGGAGGCCTATTTTGTCACTTAAGATTGTATTTATCACTAGTGATTTATTACACTTTTAAGCGAGATGTACTACTACTTATATTAGTCCTGTATTTTTTTTAGCTGGAGGTGCTATAAGGCTGAGTAATATATACTTCTCAAAGGAGATGCAATATAAGTATAGTTTTATGTCAAACTCTTGTAAGTACTAAATTAAAATTTAATTTGCAAATAATAAGCATATTCTTTAGCACACTCTAACCATATACCATCTTTTTAATTTTTGAATTTTATTTGTTTCAGGGCTTGAGTCCTGGCTGCTATGATACCTATAATGCAGACATAGACTGCCAATGGATTGATATCACTGATGTCAAACCTGGAAACTATATTCTCAAGGTAGAGAACTTTGAATATATACCCATAATGTATTTCAATAGCAACTCAGTGGGCTTATTCTCTGGAGTCAAATGTTAAATATTCATGGTCCTGCAAGCAATTATACATCTTCTAGAACTACTTCTAAACTAACCTAGATATATTTTTAAAATTCTTATTTGAAAGAACGTTATGGAAAAAGATCCAGCCTCCTTCAAAATCTCCAGACTTGAACCACATGCCTAACTTACACCCTCTTCCTTGCCTGATTTAGTTGAATTATGCTGCCTCTATTTTAGCCTCCATCCTGGAAAGAGTAAAAAAATTAACCAGTAAACACTGCTGATGAAATCTGAAACACAGATGATGTTTGTTTTGCCTAGGTCAGTGTGAATCCCAGCTATTTGGTGCCTGAGTCGGACTATTCCAACAATGTCGTCCGCTGTGAAATTCGCTACACAGGACATCATGCATATGCCTCGGGCTGCACAATTTCACCGTGAGTCCCATTTGCCTAGCTAAGTAATTCTCTTGACAATGAGCTTTAATTCATTGATAGGCATTCTACACATACATCTGTTTTCACTACTACTGCAGCTTTCTTGTAAAATAGGTCAAAGGTAGAAAATGATAGAGTCTGCACTATCATATAACTGGAGCTGATCCTTTTTTGATAATGCTAGAAAACAGAGTCACAGATTTGATCCCTGGAAGATCCCCTGGAGAAGGAAATGGCAACCCATTCCAGTATTTTTGACTGGGAGATCCAATGGACAGAGGAGCCTGGTGAGCTATATAGTCCACGGGATTACAAAAGAGATAGATACAACTTAGGGACTAAACAAAAACAACAAGAGAATGGAGGAGGAGATATGCTCAGGTTTTTAATCACCCTGAAACTTAGCTTTTAAGACAAGACACAGAACACATGTATTTACCCATAAAGACTGTGTGGCAGCTGAATCTGTAAAATATGCAGTGTGGGTGACCTTGTGGGAGCCCAAAGAGTTGGGTTTCTGGCCTCTTCCTCATAGTCCATGAAGGAGCTCTGAAAAAATTCCTAGAATTCTTCAAAATACATTTTGAAAGTCACTGCCTTAAAGTACACAACTGAAGAGGTCAGACCACCTGTTCTGTAGAAATCAAGATTCCACATATTTGAGTTCTACAAACACAAGTAATAGGGAAATACCTTGCAAAAGAAGGGCTGTGTGGAGATGCCTTCATAATTTTTCTAGTCTTTAAGCCCTTCTTTGGATGAAATTTTAGAAGGAATCCCAGAAGTTATTATAGACATGGTGCTTTGATGAAAGTAATGAAAGAAAGTTGGGCAGTTTCGCCTTCTTGTTTCTCTGTCTCACGCTGACCTGTGGCACTGCCTGCCCTGGTGATGCTGGGTTATAGATTCTACCTCATATGCCACCTGGGAGGGATACCTTCCCAACAATAAAATATCATTAGAGGGATACTGAACACAAGCCAGGTTTGCTGTGATGTGAGCGAGGCACTAGTTAGTAGAAAGGTATCTAACAGAACCACACTGGAAACTTAATAGAAAATTTTCCCTGTTACACAAACCAGGGTAATGATTACTGCACATGACCCTGTAGTTAGTGGGCTTTCCGAACTCCACATGAACCTATCTGGTTGTGCATATTTTGTCGACTACTCGGGGGCTAATAACCAGGGGAAAGGTGGAGCTTAAAGCAGCCCATGCTGTGCACTGTGGACTGGGCTACATTCACCTTGGAGAGGAGCCTTTTCCTTATTTCCATGAAGGAGCAAAGCCTGTGTTTTTTACGTGTGATCATAGCATTAGAGACATATGTAGTCTATGACAAAGGTGTAGGATTAAAAGAAGATTATCAAATAAATTCTTCTGAACATGCCTGAAATATAGAAAACATGGCTGAGTTTATGGGCCACACTGTGTGACTGATCACAGTATAACTGAAAATCCCCAGAAAAGGAATATAACTTAAAATTATTAATTTCTCTTAATTTTTATAATTCCATAATTTATTCACTCATTATTTATTCACTGGCACTTTAATTTTTGATACAATGCTTAAATTCCACGGGGGGCGGGTAAAATAAAATGCGTTAGAAACAGGAGGACCTCTGCAATGATAAACTAAGTGACCCTCAGGTACAACTGCTAACCCCCTATGAGGAAAAAGTCAGAGAGGTGATTCTGTTGTTGTTTAGAAAGTGACATGCTTGTTTATCATCAGCAGAATCCATTGGGTTGAATACTGATAGACATTTAGAGCAAATAAAAACTGTTACTCTGTTCCAGCAGAGAGTTTCTTTCTCTTTTTTTATTTTAGCCAGTTGTCATTGACTGAATTATAAGAGTGGTTGATGAAAAACTTTAATGACCAATATGGATCAGATGAAAATATGCAAAAGTTAAAGGACTCATAGGTAGCAATTTGTAATTAAATAACAATCTCATACATATCTATTAGTGGAAAATAATGGGAGAAGTAAGTACAAAAACCTCGACTTAAACTCCCACCTTCAGGAGAATGATGCTCGCCTCTTATATTTTGACTCTCAGTTCCACCTCCCTTGATAGGGATCAGAGTTCAGAGGAAGGAGAAGTTTTCTCTGGCTGTGGCTTTAGGACAGCACTTGAATTGGGCCTTGAGGGCTGAGGAGGACTGCACTGGAGAGAGTTAAGGAGGGCCATGCTAGGGGGAGTCAACATCACCCACAACTACACGGCAAGAAGAAATTGCAGGGCATGTTTGGAAAAGCAAGTTAGCCTGGCTAAGGCATCAATTTCATGGGCAAGAAGAATGGAAAGACTGGGACGAGATCAGAGGAGCGCTGAAGAGCAAGCTGAAAAGTCTCAGCTTCCTCCTGGTGGCCCTGGGGAGTCTCTGAGTTTTCCTGAGCAAGGTGTGTATCTTGCCTAAAGCCACACGGTCGCTCAGGGACTCTGTAAGCAGCAGCGTGTGTGCGATTCCCTTGGTATGTTATTGTAATAAAACAAAACAAAACTCTTAAAGACATATCATCTTTTAGTTCACTGGTTGTTTTTCAAGCCAATCAAATATCTGAGTGTGTTCTGTGTGTGTTTGTGTTCGTCGCTTCAGTCATGTCCGACTCTTTGTGACCCTATGGACTATAGCTCACCAGGCTCCTCTGTCCATGGGTTTCCCAGGCAAAAATACTGGAGTAGGTTGCCATTTCCTTCTCCAGGGGATCTTCCTGACCTAGAAGTTGAACCTGGGTCTCCTGCGTTGCAGGAAGATTCTTTACCATCTGAGCCACTAGGTATTGGTGTGTAAAAAGACCCAGAAAGAAAGTGTGTGCCTTGGGTGTATCCCCTCTCTCTCATTTTCCTTACTGTAAACCCAGTGAATAACCCAGGTGACGCTGTGGCCCAGTTCAGTTCTAAGATACCATCATTAAATTCTTTTTTCACAGAAACTACTTGGGAATAAATTCACAGAAATTATTTGGAAACTGATGGTTTATAACCTGGACTAAGTGATTCTTATTTCACGTACATAGGGATCTGTGATCACAGTATAAATACAGTATTTGATTTACTGGCTTTGACCCAATCTTGGCCTATTAGTGTAACATTCTACATCCAGAACTTTGCTGGGAAACAACCAATGCAGGACAGTATGAAGGTCATGAACCAGCGTCTTGGTGGGCCTGCCACACTAATGGCATAGAGTGAACTCACTTGGCTAGGGCTGGTGGTCCTGTAAGCCCTGCTTTGTTCTTACATGTTTCAGAGGGTGTTTCTTTTAACTCTAAACNTGATCACAGTATAAATACAGTTTTTGATTTACTGGCTTTGACCCAGTCTTGGCCTATTAGTGTAACATTCTACATCCAGAACTTTGCTGGGAAACAACCACTGCAGGACAGTATGAAGGTCATGAACCAGTGTCTTGGTGGGCCTGCCACACTAGTGGCATAGAGTGAACTCACTTGGCCAGGGCTGGTGGTCCTGTAAGCCCTGCTTTGTTCTTACATGTTTCAGAGGGTGTTTCTTTTAACTCTAAACATCAAGTTTGTAGGTATCAGGCATAAATTTTCTATTGACATCATCACCATCTTCAAATCATGTATTAAATAATGTATTAATGGATAATTTCAGAAGGTGACTGTTGCATAGGTGGAGGGAAGGTGACTTTAAGCTTGTCTACTATACTCATTCAGAGTATTATCAGGTTAATAACTTGTTTTATTTTGTTTTCTTAATCTAGGTATTAGAAAGCAAGCCAAAACTCCCAAAGGATGTATCAGTGCCTGGTGTTCTGAAGTGGAAAAAAATAGATTAACTTCAGTAGGATTTATGTATTTTGAAAGAGAGAACAGAAAACAACAAAAGAATTTTTGTTTGACTGTTTTATAACAAAGCACATAACTGGATTTTGAACATTTCAATCGGCATTATTTGGGAAATTTATTGTTATCATTCACATTACTTTGTGAATTAACACAGTGTTTCAATTCTGTAATTGCACACTTGGCTCTTTCAGAGAAATCCAAATTTCTTATGCTTCTTCTGAAATTATAGTGCAAAAGGAAAAAAAAAATTTGATGAATGAGTCAAAATTATTTTAAACTGAGAATTTTCTAAAGTTCTAAAACTTTAGTGAACCTTAATAATAACTTGCTTATATATGTCCTAGCATAGATCACTTTAGAAATGAAGCTCCTACTGTTTAAATAGATATGGACACATTTGGTACTGAGGGAGGAACAAACAGGTTACCATTGGTGTCAAGAAATGTTACTATATAGCAGAGAAATGGCAATATATGTATTCAGATAGTTACATCCCTATATAAAATTTGTTTACATTTTAAAAATTAGTAGATAAACTCCTTTCTTTCTGTCAAGTGTACAAGTTCATTCTGACTTAAGTCAGCTTTTGTTTTGGAACAAATTAAGTAATTGAGCTGCCCAACTTGTGTCTGACATTTGTTGATGCGCCCCTCTATTCTTTAGTTTTACTATGGGCAGAGACCTTTTCAGTGACATTCTTAAAATTACTCTTCTGGGGATCTGCTAGACATAGGACAACTGTATCAATGGGAAGTCCTTCTGATGATAGATGTGATACATTCAAAGATAGTATGCATTTTAGTATCTTTAACTATTAGCCAAAAAAATTCCCTTGCTGACATAAAAATCATACAAAAAAGTCCCCCAGACCACAACTGTCTCTAAATACTTAGAAATATTAGTGAGAAACTTAGGATTTTCAACTTTTCTATACTTTTTAAAATCATCAGCTTTAAAAAGAGTAAGACTAATATTTTTTAAATTATCCAGAATAGATGACATAATGTATATGAATACACGAACATTATTCTAGGTCATCTAGGAATCAGTCATACGTGATTTTTATGTGTGTATATGAACTATAATACAAACTAGCAAAGCACATAGCATTACATACTTGAGACATTGGTGAATAAGGGGGACAAAAAAAGAACAGCTTTCTGCAAAACCAAGGAGTGTGTTGCATAATGAGACAGCTGTGATTTTATTTTAAACTGTGAAACCATGTGCCATATCAGAATTTGGAGAATTTCTTTTTTGCCTAGATTCAAAAGATGTAGAAAGAGATCAAACTACACTTTTTAAGTTAGTGGTGCTGAAGCAGTTTTCCTCTCTTAACCAGTATTAAAATCCCAAGCAAGGTTATTTCCAGTGCCAAGACACATTAGGTAGAATTTTAAAATGAGTGGCATCCCTATATTGTGTCATACAGTTGTAAAGTTAGCACCAACTACCAACAATTCTTCACTCACCGAGTGCTTTGCACTGTAAGAAGGGCTAGAGGTGGGCAGTCGTCAGGGGAGATAGAGCGGGCTGCAGGAGCCTCATCTGCCAGGCACACACTTACCATGAGACAATACAGACAGCTTGATAGAGACCCAGAATTTCCATTGAGCTAGTATCTGAGCTATGGAATAGCTTCTTTGATGTACCTCTTTGCCTTCGATCGCTTTTAGCTTTAAGATTGTAGAATGATCCTTTAAAATTGTAATCTTTTCTAATAGAGATATTTTAATATACTTGCTTTTTTAAAAAACAAAAACTACTGTCAGTATAATACTGAGCCAGACTGGCATCTACAGATTTACGACCTATCATTTCATCAAGATTCTTACCCCTATACTAAAAGCTAGCTAATATCATGGCCTTTGGATACATATGAGATGTGTTTACTATCATTCCACTGGCCTTCCATCTGCCTGTAAATCCATCATTTTAGGGCCTAAAATATGCTAGGGACTAACATGCTAGGCATTAGGATATGAAAAAGGCTGTCCCTAACCTCATTAAGTATTCAAAATGTCATTATTACTCATTAGGTTCAACTTATCTCATTTTTAACATCATAAGTACATGTGTAAAAAATTTCTATTTAAAGCACTATTGTTTTTCATGACCATATTTTATTAAAAAATAAGTTTAAAATGAATACATATATGCATGTATGTGTTACTAATAATTAAAACTCTTTCCAATCCCTGAAATCTCTGCCTTTTAAATATAACACATACTATTTCATTGATTTGGGGAAAAAAATTCAATTAAAAGGTTAAAGATTCTCACTTATTCCTTATATAAATATTCCTCCCCACCCCTAATCACTCCTAAACACCCTCAAAGAACTCACAAATATTGATTTAACACTCAGTATTTTTGAACCTCAAAGAATCTCTCTGAATAGCCACCAAAACTCATAGATAATGATTAGTTGGTAAAATGTATCCATTAATAAAAAACATAATTCAAAGAATCTCTCTGAATAACCACCAAAACTCACAGATAATGATTAGTTGGTAAAATGTATCCATTAATAAAAAACATAATCCAGCCTTACCAAACTCTAAATAAAAAAAATTTTTTAATAGGAAGTAGAAATGAAACAAAGAATTTTGAGTACTGAAAAGAGACTGGTTTCTAAACACAGACTGTGAAAAAATAGGAAGATAACTTAGTGAGTCTTCCACATGCCATATTAGTGGCCTCATAATTATTCAGACCACAGTTTGTATTAAAGATGTCTTACCTTCTAAGGCTAGGATTCAGTCTCATATAACTTTCCTACTTCCAGGAAATCTTTCTATTTTTACATAATGACACTCACTATTGCTAATTATTCACTAGACATTATTTTTAATAATGAAGAACAAATGTTTTCTTTTTTCTCCTTGACCTCATGGGACATCATCACATTCATAATCTCAATATTCAGACTGTAGAGGAAATGCAGTTCACTAAAATCATGGTACTAAAAATTTCTCTTTACCAAATTATGTTAAAATATTGAACTTCTGATCAGAAGACATTTTGTTTTAAAAATAACTTGTTTTGATACTAACAGTGTAACTAATAAGTAAAACTACCCTTTTCTATATATCACAATCAATAGCCACATTTCATTCCCAGCTACCAAAAGTCTTGGGCCACTTCTGAATGCTTAAAGCATGTAATTTATCCTTCTAATCAAAATGGTGCTGAATTATTTCAACTTGAATGTAAAATGTGTTGTCTTAGCTCACAGGATATAAACATTTAATATATAACTGCTTTCTATGAACTACGTAACATGTGATTTGGTATTGTAATGTTTTTAATGAAGCTTTAGTTTCTTCCAAATTTTTCAGGAATACTAGTTGTAAAACATTTTTAACTTTTTTTTGAAGAGCTCTTATTTTAAATGCCCAGACACTGGCTTTATAATCTTCTTTACACTCTCACATTCTTTTATTATATGCCTATACTATGATTGCAAAATTATGTAAAAATGCCTTGAATAAATGATTTCAAGTGTCTAGAGTGGTCATGTGTTGTTACATATAAATAAATGATATGAATTTCACTTAGATTAAGATCTTAAAGGCATGTGTATGGTTGGTGATTTTGCTTAACTGCCTTTTATATTAACAAACTGTTTATCAGGCTCACACGACTTGAAACTTGTCTATAATGGATAAAAATCTAGCTGTATTTTAAAAAGAAACTATCATACCGGAACAGATTCTAACTTTTGTCATCATTCCAAGGATGCAGAACAGGCACAGAAAGAATAACTCTGTTTTGATTCGCCTCTGTTTTGATTTGCATTTCTTAGAAATACTCATGAGCATATGTGCACCCAGGGGACACATCTGGCTCAAGATACAAATTATTTATATGAAGAGAAACATTGCTATCACAGTAATCCTTCTTTAAATGTGTACCAGATTAACCTGAAGCTAGTAGCCTAAGACGACAAAGAGGCCCCAAACTGTGAGCAAGTGTTTTGGGAGAACAATAATTAATCCACAAACAATTTACCTTTAAGGAGCGCTTGCAGGTAAACTAGACGTAGGCTTGTGGCTGGCAGTTTTCATTTTTGACAGTAGTAGGACTTAGCGACACTGGAAGCCACCGATTTCCTGCTTTCCTCATCTGCTCAAGGAAAGGTGTTAGTGTAAAAGATGATTACTTTGGTGTCACCCAGTGTTCGCTGTTTCAGGCACTGTTCATTATTATTAGCTCATTAATCAAACATACATTCTAAGTAGTCACAGTCCCTCTAGAGTGGGTACAATTCAATGGCAGAAAAAGTGGGGAATGAAAACCTCAGAGAAAAACACAGCAAAATATTAGTGTTCTGCAAGAACTGCAGCTGTAATGAGAGGGTTGGGGGAGAGGAACAGTAGTCAGCTGTACCCCTCCCTCTTGCAGTATTATCTTAGTGTCTTCACCATTCTTTTTAATCCATGATATAGAAAAGTTTACACGTGGTTGATGCTGGGGTGAGGCAAGAGTGGTGCAACTCATCCCTGATGTTTCTGCGCCTGAGTCCAAGAGCATCAGCAACTGTGTTAAATTTGCTTTGCAGATGAGAGATCTGAGGGGATGAAGAGGAATGGGATGGAAAACACACACATGGTGCAACTTCTTCACTAACTTAGGCAACTAGTTCTCCAGAAAGTGACCTACAATGTCAAGATTTTCTCCAAGGCCCAGGCTGACCAGAGATGACTTTTCATCCACAGGGAACTATCCTGTTACTCTTTCAGAGTTTGAGAAGACTTATCAGGAGCTAAGCATAGAAAGCCTTATTTTCTGCCCCTTGCTCCCCAATTTTCTAAAAGGAATACTTCTGAGTATTAGAAACTACAGGATTAGTCTATAGGATTCCACAATTTAACAACAGGTGGTCCTCTGATTTTTTTTTCTCTTTTGATGATCAACAAGAGGCCAATAAGAGTTTTAACCTCAAACAGTAGTTTCATTTGAATGTGCTTAGAAAAACATTTTAGGGTTAAGAGTTTGCCTTATCAGAATATTCTAGATTTTCATTCAATACTTCCATTATGAAGTTATTTAAAGTTGCTTGTCATCAATAAATAATGTTCCTTTCACTGCAATAAAATTAAGGTAACAGTTCCTTAATAGCATCAAATACCTAGTTAGCAGTCAAATTTCACCAATTGTCTTAAAATTTTTAAGTTGATTTGTTTGATTCAGGATCAAACAAGGACACACTGACTTAGTTATTGTGTTTTCAGTTCAGTTCAGTTGCTCAGTTGGGTCCAACTCTTTGTGACCCCATGAATTGCAGCATGCCAGGCCTCCCTGTCCATCACCATCTCCGGGAGTTCACTCAAACTCACGTCCATCGAGTTGGTGATGCCATCTAGCCATCTCATCCTCTGTCGTCCCCTTTTCCTTCTGCACCCAATCCATTCCAGCATCAGTCTTTTCCAATGAGTCAACTCTTCACATGAGGTGGCCAAAGTACTGGAGTTTCAGCTTTAGCATCATTCCTTCCAAAGAACACTCAGGACTGATCTCCTTTAGAATGGATTGGTTGGATTTCCTTGCAGTCCAAGGGACTCTCAAGTCTTCTCCAACACCACACTTCAGAAGCATCAATTCTTCAGTGCTCAGCTTTCTTCACAGTCCAACTCTCACATCCATACATGACCACAGGAAAAACCATAGCCTTGACTAGACGGACCTTTGTTNAGAATCCCTTGGACTGCAAGGAGATCTAGTCCATCCTAAAGGAAATCAGTCTTGAATATTAATTTGAAGGACTGCTGCTGAAGGTGAAATTCCAATACTTTGGCCACCTGATGCAAAGAACTGACTCATTAGAAAAGACCCTGATGCTGGGAAAGATTGAAGGTGGGAGAAGGGGATGACAGAGGACGAGATGGTTGATTGGCATCACCAACTCAATGAACATGAGTTTGAGTAAACTCTGGGAAGTTGCTGATGGACAGGGAGGCCTGGGCTGCTGCAGTCCATGGGGCTGCAAAGAGTCAGACTTGACTGAGTGACTGAACTGAACTGAAATCAAACAGACTCAATATTACTGATAAGTTCTGTCTGTATCTTCTCTACTGGCAGAACACAGAGAGTTAAAAAAACCACATAAAATAAAAAAATAACAAAAAACTATACTGATAATTACAAGATGCTCTATTTTCATTTCTGGGGCACAGAATTTATTCAGACTACCAAGCAACCAGGCTTCTTTGGTGGCTCAGTGGTTAAGAATCAGGAGACAGGTTCAATCCCTGACTTGGGAAGATCCCCTGGAGAAGGAAACGGCAACCCACCCCAGTATTCTTGCTTGGGAAATCCTATGGACAGAGGAACCTGGCAGGCTTCAGTCCACGGGATCACAAAGACTCAGACACAAAAGTCTCAGATACAACTTCATGACTAAATAACAAGTAAGGAACCAGAGTTTTTTTTCTTTCCTCTTTGGAAAGGAATTGCTCAACTGTATGTGAAAGTCAGGTAGTTATTAGTACATACCCAGGGTTTGGCTTCTTGGAACCTGTTCTCTGTGATTTCTAAACAAAGAAAAACACCATTAGGATATTTAATATTGAAACAAATCCTCTGACTTTAAGAAGACAACATAATAAGAACGTTGATAAAACTCATTTTAAAAACTATCATGCTCCTTTACCTCCCCTACTAGAAACAATTAAAAAATTATGAAAACCCCATGTTCTAGCTACATCAAAGGTCTGTTAGATCCCAATATCACCATGGGCTTCCTAGGTGGCACTAGTAAAGGTGGTGAAGAATCCACCTGCCAATGCTGGAGACGCAAGAGAAATGGGTTTGATCCTTGGGTGGGGAAGATCCTCCTGAGTAGAGATCAGCAGCCCCTTTTAGTATTCTTGCCTGGAGAATCCCAAGGACAGGGGACGCTGGTGGGCTACAGTCTGTGGGGTTGCAGAGTGAGACATGACTGAGCGACTGAGCACAGTATCACTACAGAAGTATGTAGGAATCTTCCTCTCAACATCCTTATCGTGACTTCTGGCTATAAAATATCCTGTCTTGGTTACCTTGGATGCTTGAGAACTATCTAGACAAAGAAGTTCAAAAATCTTCTTACTGGAGCAATGAATCACATGTAACAAATGTTAATAATTTTGGGGAAAAGAAAGGGATAGTGGTGTGTAATTTTCAAGTGAGGAAAAAAAATAAATCTTTTGAAGGCAGAGTTGGGAGCTAAAAGGACTAATTTAATGATTTTCAAGCTTCAAAGATGGTTTATGTGTCTTTTCCATACTCTTACTTTCTGGGAAAATTTCAACATCACTTTTTTCTGTTTTATTAAAAATTATGCCTAACCTATTTACTATAGAAAAAGTTGTTTACTGAAGAAGACAGCTAACCATGATTTTTGTTCTAAAGATATCACCTAACATTAGAATTACAAATGAAATTAAACCTATTGATTTATAACAAAACAGATGGAAAAAGCAGTGATTACAGAAGGGATAAGGATGACCACCAAGTATAAGCACCACCAAATAGAAAGCAGTCTGGAGATACCTGGTGTCAAGGGAAGGAAGCAGCCTTATATATTGAAACAGGAAAATGTATAAAACAATTGTTTTACAATAATGCTCTAGGTCAACAAGAGAAAAAACAAAACAAAACAAAACAAAAATTCACCACAGTCTTTTCAGAAAGTTCTGTTTAGAAAGTGAAATACATGAGACATTTTCAAAAGTTTTTACCAAAAGTTAACTCAAAAGTTTCAGAATTTTGATAAGTGAAGGAATAAACTTAAATTAGCTAGACATTATATTAGATAAATTATTTATCTATATTATCTCATCTTCTGATGAGGCTGGAAGAATTTGGCATTATCATATGTGTATTTATATATATTACTCCAATATAAAGTTGGAAAGGGCCAAGTCTAAAGACAAATTGTGTTCAAACTAGAATTATGTATGAGAGACAGCCACCTCAATGTCAGGATGTGTAGATATTTCATACCTTTCACAAATTAAGAATTATTTCAGAATGAAAAAATATTCTTACCTTTCAAGGCTCTTAGATCCAGATAAAGACTGGAAAAACACTGATTCAAACCTTCTTGCCTCTGTACGTGGCTTGTTTTTATCATTTTGTAAATTTTGATGGGTTTCAAGTATATCTTCTTCAAGCAACAATTTTTGGGGGGGGTTTTGTTCCTTATCTGAAAAACAACTACTTTCCTTCTTTCGTGCCCGTTTGACTTTCCCAATGAAGAAGTCATCACCACTGTCACTATCCTCAGACATGGAAGACTGTTTGTAAAACCTTTCTTCTGTGCTATCATCAAAATATTCCTTCTCTTCTTCATATAATTCTTCTCCATCACCGTCAACATCAAGTGAGCTACTGGACTCTTTCATTTTTTTGGTTTTACTTAATGCTTTCATTTTGGGGTCAGAAGGTGTCTTCTGGGATGCTGAGGGAGTTGCAGAATCTTTTTCGGAAGGCTTTGATAGAGAATTTGGGATGTCCATTGCTTTGGGTCCATGATCCATCTTGGCTATTTTTTCTTTTGAATTATTTATCGGTTTCTTTGCCAATATTTTGGCTTCCTTCTCTTTTTGTTCATGGATAATAGTTCCTTCATGCTGTAACTTACTGGCATCATCATTTGAACACAAAGTGTCCTTGGAATGATTTTCTTCTGAAACACTGTTTGATGACTTAACTTCAACAACATTTTGTCTTGCATCTTTAAAGGATTTGACAGCAGCTGCAAGAGAAACAGCACATGACTTGTTTCAGCACTGAAACAAATAATAAAAAACATCACTATTTTAATACCATATTTCTTAAAAATTATTTGGAAATACTTAACAGAATGATTGGAATTTAAATTACATATATATAATAGGTGCAAATTCACAAAGAACTCTATTAACTTTTAGAAAACCAGAACATTTATGAAATGCTCAGAGGTATCCATTTTAAATCTCTAAAATTAACTTTATTCTTTCATGTATGATGTTAAGAACAATAAAAATTTCACTGAATNTATATATAATAGGTGCAAATTCACAAAGAACTCTATTAACTTTTAGAAAACCAGAACATTTATGAAATGCTCAGAGGTATCCATTTTAAATCTCTAAAATTAACTTTATTCTTTCATGTATGATGTTAAGAACAATAAAAATTTCACTGAATATAGATGAATAAAATGGCAACTTTAATTTCTATAGCAAGAATGTATTAATACAATTGCAGGGTATTATAAATTGTGCTTTCAGGCATAAAAATAATTATCTTCTAATCTGTGTCAGAAGCATTTAGTTCATTATATTTTATAATATACAAACATAAATAAAATTATGTGACTAAATGGCAAGGTAAGTAATAATATGAATTACATCAATATTTAGAAAGTGCTTCCTTGGTGGCTTAGATGGTAAAAAAAATTTGCCTGCAATGCAGGAGACATGGGTTTGATCCCTGGGTTGGGAAGATCCTCTGGAGGAGGGCATGGCAACCCACTTTAGGATTCTTGCCTTGAGAATCTCCATAGACAGAGGAACCTGGCAGGCTACAGTCCAAGTCCACCCAGTTGGACACAACTGAGTGACTAAACACAGCAAAATATTCAGAAAGTCAGTTGTACTTAATATTACCATGAGTATTATCTATTTTATAAAATTTAGGAATTTAGAAAAAAAGCAGAATTTTTTAGATATAAAAAATTTTCAGGTAGTTTCCTACATTTGGAAGCATTTGAAAGGACATTTATAATGTAAAAGATCCTCAAAAGTTAAAAAAAATCATAAAAGTAAATAAATGAATGGTCATTTATTCAAATTATTTACTGAAAATGGCTTAAATCATTTAATTCATACCTTTTAGCATATCAATTTTTTTCTTCAGAAGAGGGTGCACTGCTAGTCTAGCAACTGCTCTTTCAGCAGCAGTCGAATCAGGCTGCAAATTGAAATAATAAACATGGGAATAAAAACTAACACTACTAAGAAGTGAATAAAATACAACTCATTATAATTTTTGAAAGTTAAGAGTTAGGGAACAGAAATTTGTTAATATTCTAACTAGGTAAATCACCTATATAATGCATTCTAAAGATAACATGCTGAAAAAAATACTACTGTTCTTGACAGTTAAAATTATGTAATCAATTAACAAATATTCTTTGAGTAATTAATATTGTTCCAGAATTGTGGTAGGCATCACATGTGATATTTTAAAAAGTGTAATATAGATCCTGCAGTCAAAGAGTTTAAAAATCTAGTATAGAATACTAAAATAACATGAAAGAATCAAGTAACATATTAGTACTAAGCTGGGTGATATAATCCATGACTAATATAACGCCTGAAGTTCCATTTATTAGAGACCTAAAGTTACAAGGGGATGACAGAGGATGAGATGGCTGGATGGCATCACTGACTCAATGGACATGAATCCGAGTGAACTCCGGGAGTTGGTGATGGACAGGGAGGCCTGGCGTGCTGCGACTCATGGGATCGCAAAGAGTCGGACACAACTGAACAACTGAACTGAACTGAAAGTTATCAAATACTATATACTTTTATTTTGAATGACTAATACCACTATTTCATTCTCAGAACCTTTCACCAGTGCCTGGCTTATAGCCAACACTTTGTAGATGTTTGATGATGACTGAATGGGATTATATACATATAATGATGTGTGTGTGTGTGTGTGTGTATACACACATACATAGTATTTATTCACTGAGATAATTCATAGTTCACACTACCTTAAATAAATATCATCTGTGGTTGAAACTTCCAAATTTCTACCTCAAGCTCTAACTTGATCTCCAGACTCATATCCAACTACCTACTTGACCTGTTAAAAGAAAATTCTGTGATTTTCTCCTGAAACTTTAAACCTTTTTCCATCTTATTAGATATGTTTAATTTTTCTGGTGGTTAAGGGCTAAAACTCATGATTCTTCCATTACATTTCTCCTTTCTTCACAGCTCACAATAAATCCTTCAGCAAATCCTGTGATTTCATCTGCAAAATCTATCTAGAACCAGTCACTAATCACCATTTCTACTTACTTCCTTTGACCAAATCACCAACACCTCTCACATGGACCAACGGAATAAGCCCATAACTGGTCATTCCCCATTGGCTTTTGTTCTTCCACAGACTATTTTCCATATAGCAGTCACAGTGAAGTTTAAATGTAACCAGATCATGCTACTTCCTTATGGGTTCTTTTGAAAGCTTTACTGCCTTCTGATGCTTAAGCTATCCCTTTGCAAGTTCTTCTCTACTCTGGCTGATCATTTCATTGTATTCAGGTCTCTGCTCAAATGTTACTGAATTAACACAACACTTTTCATCACCATTTACTTCACATCACAAGAGGCAGGGACTTTGTCTTCCACATTCCTGTAGACCTAGTGCCTAAAACAATAACTGATAATAGCTGGTATTCAATAAACACTCCCTGAAGCATGTAAAAATTTCACTAGTGTGTGAAAGCAGAGCTATAAATTTTAAACATCTTTATATTTACCCTCATTGTTAATAGCACAATAAGGCTATTTTTCCTCCCAGTAATAAACACAGATGAGTACCTCAGGAAAAGCAAGATAATAGCTTGAAATCTATTCTGATTGGAGAACTTATCTAGGTAAAAATCACTCAGAAAACAACTTTAGACCTGGTGCAAATCCTGTGCTAGGATCACTTGCTGCCTAATTACCTTTTTTATCTTGGGTCAAATGGTATTACCCTCAAATTTTATTCATAACAAGAAATTGAAAACGTGATCCTAGTTGGAAATAGAAACAAGGGCATTGCAGATATAATTAAGAGGACAGCATACTGGTTTAGGATGGGCCTTAAATCTATTATGACTGGTGTCCTTATAAGGAAGATACTTGGATACAGAGACACAGGAGACAGAAAGGGAATAACACTGAAGTAAAGGTGGGATGTAGCCTCCCACAAGCCAAGCTGGAAGAAGCTACTGGCTCCACTGAATGACGAAGGAAACAAAGAGTGAGGAAGGCATGAATATGAGAAATAGGAAATCCAAATGCCCAGGATGGTGACAGGGGATTTAGATTTATATTTAGAATACCTAGTGTTATTAAATATCTTGAGGAGATTTCAAAAACTAATGAGGAATTTGGTTTTACATAGAGTACATAGACAATCAACAAAATAAACATAATAATTATGAACTATAAGTAGAAATATTATACAGAAAAACAAAAGTAATAAACATTCACTAAATGACTCATAGCCAAAATAACATAATCACTAAATGTTTACCTCATCTAAATCTGACCCAAGCATATTAGGAAGACAGAAGAGATAAAGAGGGTACATATATGAACCAGAGGCTGAAGGAGGAAAGAGATCTAAATCCTTGTAAACCACAGCAGGAAGTCAATAGCTAGTGCTTAAAATGTATTAATATAAACATATTGATGTGGGGGTAAATTACATAAGCATCAACTGTAACTGAAGGTGGGGGATGACCAATAGAGAACTGTCATTCTCTCTCTCTCTCTCTCTCACACACACACACACACACACACACACACACACACATCTGTAGAAGTATTTGATTTTCAAAATCAGTGGCTGGCAAACTAACTCATGTGCCAGTTTCTCACCTGCTATCTGCTTTTAAAAATAAAGTTCTATTGGAACATAAAACCAAATTCATTCATTTATGGCTGCACTATGTCACCGTTGTGTTGTTCAATAGTTGTGACAAAGATTGTAAGGCCTAGAAAGCCTAAAATATTTATAATATGGTCCTTTATGGAAAGAGTTAATGTTGCTCTATATTACATGCAAGAATCTTCAGTGGGGATCAACCAAACACTGATGAAAACAGAAAAAAAAAAATATTTTTTTAAAGCAAGCTCATGGTGTCTAAAACTTGAATTTAAAACAGAAACACTGCCCTGACAGTTTTGCTGCCAAATTGAGGCAATGGGGTATAGCCCTAAATGCAGTAAATGTGCTTCCTGAACGGTGATATAAGATATTCTGGCTTAGTAGAAACAATTTGGTGCTCAGTGCAGAGGCACTATTATTCTTAATCCTCAGGACTAATTCTATGTAAAAACACTTATATGTGAAAACAATGACAATGACAACAACTAGTCATGACAAAGGTTATACACACAAGATTCTTTCTTTAGGTTACAAGGGAAAAGAAGACATTCCAAAAGCATGTTTTTTCTTTAACTGTTTTTTTCAGTATATTTTCCCTGCTGCTGCTGCTGCTAAGTCGCTTCAGTTGTGTCCGACTCTGTGCGACTCAATAGACGGCAGCCCACCAGGCTCTCTCGTCCCTGGGATTCTCCAGGCAAGCAAACTGGAGTGGGTTGTCATTTCCTGAAAAGTGAATGTGAAGTTGCTCAGTCATGTCCTACTCTTCGCGTCCATGGTATTTTCCAGGCAAGAGTACTGGAGTGGGGTGCAAATTGCATTTTCCCTGGGTAGCTACTAAAAATTCAATTCACTTCAAAGAAAATTCCTGATGATATATGAACAACTGTTTCTGTAAAGCAGAAAAACTAGAAAGTAACTATTTTTATCATATGAGTTAATTTCACATGTTTTAGATAAGAAGTTCTGGGAATCCAAAATAGATTTTGACTAATGTATTCATGTATAATTGTTCAAAGCTCTATTTATTACTGTTCCCAAATCTCTGTTTTGACAACTTGCAAAGAGTTTTAATGACCTGGGTGTTTTTCTTTCCAGAGCTAGCTGCACCTTTCCAGTTAGTCAGAAAAAGTTTAAAAGAACAGTGGCAGTACATGCATACCAACTGTAGATACTAAGTAACACTACCTTGATAAGAATCACTTTATCTTTGAATTTACTTAGCAATGCTACTTCTGTGCTCTGGAAGATCTCTCAGAGTAATCTAACTTAGTGATCCAATTTCAGTAAATTTTGTTTAAAAAAAAAGAGCTCTAGAATATGATTTAAAATTGTACAATTACATATGACTTCCAACAAATGAAGAGTTATTCTTATTTGCTACATACCATTCTGTTTAACTGTATTTCTGTGCTGCAACCTTTGCAGTGGACGTATTTGGGAAGAATACCAGTTAATAAGAAGTGAGATTGAGTAAAAAAGACTCATTGTATTCCATAATCCTAGGGTTGGCATTCATACTAGTTGTTACAATTGGAGTTGTACAGTATATTGCTTATGCACCCAAATGTAAGCAGTGAATTCAAACAAAAACATTAAGGCTTGAGTTGACAAGCTATAAAACTAATAAGTAGTTACTATAAAACTAATAAGCAGTTACTAATCAGGTATGATTATGTAACAATAAGTAGAATTATGTATATCACAGCTTTAGGTTTTGTGATTACATGCAATTTGTGTTTTTAAAGAAAACAGTTAATGATATCAGTAAATAAAATTTTTATTATTCTTCTGAAAGTACACTGTTGATGAGTAATTTACTTTAAAATAAAGATATATAACGAATTCTCATTCTTTGTGCTTCCTAGTTTGACAGCTAGTGTGTGATGACAAGCCCTGGTGGCTCAGATGGTAAAAAAATGCAATGGGGGAGACCCAGGTTCGATCCCTGGGTCAGGAAGATCCCCTGGAGAAGGGAATGGCAACCTACTCCAGTGTTCTTGCCTGGAGAACTTCACGGACAGAGGAAGCTGGCTTGTTGAGGCAGTGTCCATACTACAGCAGTGTCCAGTACTATGAGGCAGTGTCCATGTCCTTAACAGTAGCTAGGATAAACACTACTCCATTGGTAGGAATACAATTCTGCTTAAAAAACATAAGGAGACGAATGGGTTTCTCTAATGCCAATCATTTTCAAACACTTTCAGAAAAAAAAAATGGAGAACATTATTAAAGTACCAAAATTCAGCAGCCACTACCCTGATCAGTCAGCAGTCATAGATTTCAAGGTAAGACCCTCCACCAGCAAAAAGAATAAACTTGCTGAAGACTTAGATGATGGCTAGTACTTTTCAGCAATGAAGTATTTTTAAATAAAGGTATGCACATTTTTTTAGACATAATGCTATTATACACTTCATAGTCTACAGTAGTGCAAACATGACTTTTACATGCACTGGGAAACCAAAAATTTGTGTATTGTTATATTGTGGTTATTTGCTTTACCGAGGTGGTCTGAAATTGTATCCTCAATGTATGCCAGCAGTTCTTAAAATGTTTGATTTGGATAAAGTCTTAGTTAAAAATATCAAATTTTATATATTACAGCAAACATTTAAATAAATTTATAAAATTCTCTAAGTAAAAAATTGTCAAATTTAACACTTTAAACCTTTCTTTAATTTTATTCTTAAGAAAGCAATTAGAAATCATTCATTTAATTTTTTAAGTTCAAATTTTAACAAGAGATTAAAGAAGTAAACAAAATAGAGATCACAGATTTTATCAACATTTAAATTAATAGTATTGACTTGATTTCAAGACCACTTAGCCAGTTAGGAACAAGGAAGAACTCAAAGTCAGGTTTCTAAATTCAACCTAGTATTCTCAACAAGCTCTCCTCTCAACTATTTCAAATAATTTTCCTTTGTTTTGTGACCCAATTCCAAGCCACCCTCAAAATCTTTTTGTAAAGAAATTAAATATAAACATAAAAACAAAAAGGGGCTTGTTAATCAAGTGGGCTAAGTTCATGCCTTTGGCAGTGTTTGGGGTCTGTGTTGAAATAGAGATATCTACATTTTCCTTAAGGCACTGAGGTTAAGTGTAGGAAATCACAAGAATAAGTACAACAGTCCCTGAAATAAGGTACTTCCAATTCTTAATCTAACTTCCTTACTTCTTTCCGATCCCTTTTCCTTCCTCACTTAAGCTTCTCCCTCTTTAAATTAACATATATATATATATATATATATATATATATACAGCTAACAAAACACATACACTAGAGCAAAGTAATGCTCAAAATTCTCCAAGCCAGGCTTCAACTCTATGTGAACCGTGAACTCCAGATGTTCAAGCTAGATGTAGAAAAGGCAGAGGAACCAGAGATCAAATTGCCAACATCCACTGGATCACTGAAAAAGCAAGAGAATTTCAGAAAAACATCTACTTCTGCTTTGTTGACTATGCTAAAGCCTTTGACTGTATCAGTTCAGTTCAGTTCTGTCACTCAGTTAGTTGTGTCCAATTCTTTGCAACCCCATGAATCACAGCACGTCAGGCCTCCCTGTCCATCACCAACTCCTGGATTTCACTCAGACTCAAATCCATCAAGTCAGTGATGCCATCCAGCCATCTCATCCTCTGTCGTCCCCTTCTCCTCCTGCCCCCAATCCCTCCCAGCATCAGAGTTTTTTACAATGAGTCAACTCTTCGCATGAGGTGGCCAAAGTACTGGAGTTTCAGCTTTANATCCCATGGACAGAGGAGCCTGGTAGGCTGCAGTCCATGGGGTCGCTAAGAGTTGGGCACGACTGAGCGACTTCACTTTCACTTTTCACTTTCATGCATTGGGGAAGGAAATGGCACCCCACTCCAGTGTTCTTGCCTGGAGAATCCCAGGGACGGGGGAGTCTGGTGGGCTGCCGTCTATGGGGTCACAGAGAGTTGGACGCGACTGAAGTGACTTAGCAGCAGCAGCAAACTTGTTAAAATGATTAAATGTCATAAGCCACATAAAGCACCTAACACAGGGTCTGCTACACGATAAACGTTCTGTGAGTGTTGGCCCTTATCTTCATCACCATTATTCTCCTCCACTGTGATGGAAGGGGTACTGTTGTTTAGCTGTTAAGTCGTGTTAGGCGTGTGGCTTATCTTTTATCTCAGACACTCCCCTGCCCCCAGCTCCAGAGTTCAAATAGAGAACTGAAGAAACGATGAGGGAGGGAGACCTAGCGGGTCCCATGGACTTGGAATCAATCACCACGGGAGACAAGTACACCCGCCCTCACTCCTGAGCACATCCGCAGCCCAGCTTCATTGGCGCCAGCCTCTGCATCACCACCGCCAAGGGCTCAGGCTCACTTCCTCTCTCACCCTGAGACACGTGATTCTCAGATTCCCTTTGGCCGCTCTTGACCCAGGAAGTCAGAATCTCTGCCAGCGTGACCTGGGAATCTGCATTTCCAAGCAACTCCTCTGGGGACTGTGAAGCAGGTAGTCCACTTGCCATCCTTTTTATAAGCGGGGGCTGGAGAGTCTTCAGCCCTGTCTT
This sequence comes from Neotragus pygmaeus, assembly GCA_006410875.1. Lineage (NCBI taxonomy): Eukaryota > Metazoa > Chordata > Mammalia > Artiodactyla > Bovidae > Neotragus > Neotragus pygmaeus. The sequence continues at coordinate 45,646 of SJYV01024861.1, read as the reverse complement.
CCTTAGAGCCTGTTTGCTCAGGGAAGTGTGAGGTGCTGGAGCCACGCTGGGCTGTGGGATTTCACTGGGAGGGAAGTGACCAGCTTGACCCTCACGGGGGCCCCTTTATCCCTCAGTGCTAATAANTCAGCCCTGTCTTCCTTAGAGCCTGTTTGCTCAGGGAAGTGTGAGGTGCTGGAGCCACGCTGGGCTGTGGGATTTCACTGGGAGGGAAGTGACCAGCTTGACCCTCACGGGGGCCCCTTTATCCCTCAGTGCTAATAAGGACCACCCAAGCCACGGCCAGGGAATGGGATGCCCGCCTGTATTCCCCTACGTCCCAGGAGAGCAGTCAGGGTGATGAACAGCCTCTAAGACAGTGACTGAGTTTCCCACTGACTTTGCTTGGGCCAGGATAGGTCACCGACAGCAATGACCGCCTCTAATAAACACCACCATGCCTTCAAGTTTACTGAGAGCCACTTCCAGTGTGGCTCAGGGTGCCGCATCCTGGTTTCTGATGAAATGAGTTTCCACCAAGTCTGTTTAAAAGAACTGAGTGAAACTGCTAAGTCAACTGAGAGTCCTAAAGGAGAAGATAACTCAGGATTAATAGTGATAGGAGGATATTAGAATCAAGATATACAGGGAATCTAGAGAAACGGTACCGATGAAACCTATCTGCAGATCAGGAACAGAGGTGCAGATGTCGAGAACGGACTTGGGCATAGCAGGGGAAGGAGCGCGTGGGATGCACTGAGAGAGTAGCTTTGTCGTGTATACACTGCCACGTGTGAAACAGCTCGTGGGAAGTTACTGTGGAACACAGGGCGCTCGGCCTGGTGCTCTGCAATGACCCAGAGGAGTGGGGTGGGGGTGGGGAGCGAGGCAGGCTCAAGAGGGAGGAGNGAGCGCGTGGGATGCACTGAGAGAGTAGCTTTGTCGTGTATACACTGCCACGTGTGAAACAGCTCGTGGGAAGTTACTGTGGAACACAGGGCGCTCGGCCTGGTGCTCTGCAATGACCCAGAGGAGTGGGGTGGGGGTGGGGAGCGAGGCAGGCTCAAGAGGGAGGAGATATATGTATCCTTACAGCAGAAACCGATAAAACATCGTGCTCCAATTAAAACTTTAAAAAATAAGACATGTTAGCACCCAGCTATCCCTCCAAACACATGACCAGAAGTATCAAAGCATGTTTCCAAGGGGGAATCTTGGTAAGACAAGTGGGTGGCTTCTGGCTCAGTCTGCTGTCCGGGATTTCTGGAACCTGGTGCCTTTGAAAAATAAGTGTAGCCCCTGCTCTCGGGCTTAAATTGTTTAATGGGCAAACTGCAACCAGGACCCAGCAGTTTTCTCTGCAACACCACCTTTTGGGGGCTCCACTCAGCTACCAAACACCCTGGAAGCAACTGGCAGAGAGTTCAGGAGGATGAACGAAGCCCTCTTTCCAAATTGCCCTCTCACTGCCTTGCATCTTTAAAGGCGCCAAGCCCTCACTCACCCATGCCACTTCTGTCCTCTCCTGGTGCATCCAGTGACTCTCTCTTGGCCTGATTTTTTTGCATCCTTCCCTCTTCTCCATCCCTGTGTCAACACCTGCATCATCCTCTCACCTGACCTGTTCCACAGCCCCCCACTAACTCACCAGCACAGACCTCATGCCCCATCAGGGAGATGAGATGGGTACCCAGGAGCCAATACAAATCAGTGTGTGAGCGAGGCCACCAGGGGAGCTCAAAGAGGTACAGGAGCCCAGAGGAGGGAGGAGTCCTGAGGAAATCAAGGAATGCTTCCAGGAGGAGGTGTAGCGGCGTTGGATAATGAATGAATGGGCAGGGTTTTGACAGGCCGAGTAGCTTTTCAATCAAAAAGAAAATCCTATAGGAAAAGATTCAGGAAGAAAAGCTCAGGGTGGTTTTGGGGGAGGCAAAGCCCCTCATTTGGCTGAGCGTAGGTCCTCCAACAGACAAGTGAGAGATACAACTGGAACGAGGACCTGAGAACCAGGACGTTTCCAATCTACCTCAGGGCATTTGCATTTGATTAAGAAGGTAAACTTCCCTGGTGGCTCAGACGGTAAAGCATCTTGCTTACAATGTGGGAGACCTGGGTTCGATCCCTGNGCCTGGTGTGCTGCAGTCCATGGGGTCTCAAAGAGTCAGATGTGACTCAACTGAATGACTGATATATAAGTATGCTTTATTATGTGAAGGTGAAATCTTACACATAAGGATACAAATATCATCTCTTGAGGCTCAGAATTTTTCACTAATTGAAAAGTTTACAACAAATGCACAAATAACTAATCCAACGCAGAACGTGATAAACTTCAGAAGAGAAATGAAAATGTTGTGGAGGTTCATAGAAGAATTAAAATATAAACATCTTAAAATTTAAATAAAAATATTTTGAAGCTTAAAAGCCTAAGCAATCTCTATTAACAAATAGAGATTTGTTAATCTCTCTTCCACACCTGCAAGAAACAGTCATCACAATATTGGGAGATATGTAGGAAACCACAACTTTCCTTATTTGAAGTTGACACAGTGTTTGCCTTGGAGCATTCTAAGGAAACTGTGGTTTTCACACACCTTCAGTTTCTTCCATTTCAAATAAATTAAATAAAAAAGGGAAAACACCTCATCTTTGAATGGAAAAATTTTATTTTGGCATATCGGTATTTCTGTGAACACAAAGCATCTGGTGCTCAATTTTGAAAAGAATTTTGAGAATGTACATATAAATATAAACAAGAGTCTAAAAGTGGAACAACTCTCTTACATGCAATGTTCATCCCTTTGAAATGTTGTTGCCTTAGAGAAGAACTAACACCTATCTCTGCTCAAACTGTTCTAAAAAATTGCAGAGGGAGGAAAACTCCCAAACTCAGTCTATGAGGCCATCACCATCCTGATATCAAAACCAGACAACGATATCACAGAAAAGGAAAATTACAGGCTGATATCACTGATGAACATGGATGCAAAAATCCTCAAAAAAGTTCTAACAGACAGAATCCAGCAACACACTGAAAGGAACAAACACCATTATCAAGTGGGGTTTACCCAAGGGATGCAAGGATTCTTCAATATATGCAACTAAATCAAAGTGATACACCATATTAACAAACTGAAAAATAAAAACCATATGATCATCTCAATAGATGCAGAGAAAGCTTCTGACAAAATTCAGCACCCATTTATAATAATAATAACCTCTCCAGAAAATTTGCAGGATGAACTTTTTACCTCAACATAATAAAGGGCCATACACAAGAAACCCACAGCAAACATTATTCTCAACAGTGAAAAACTAAAAGCTTTTCCTCTAAGATCAGGAACACTTAACACTATTATGCAGTATAGTTTTAGAAGTCTTGCTGCTTCTGTTAAGTCACTTCAGTCATGTCTGACTCTGTGAGATCCCATAGACGGCAGCCCACCAGGCTCCCCTGTCCCTGGGATTCTCCAGGCAAGAACGCTGGAGTGGGTTGCCATTTCCTTCTCCAATGCATGAAAGTGAAAAGTGAAAGTGAAGACACTCAGTCATATCTGACTCTTAGCAATCCCATGGACTGCAGGCTACCAGCCTCCTCTGTCCATGGGATTTTCCAGGCAAGAGTACTAGAGTGGGTTGCCACTAGCCACAGCAATTAAAGAAGAAAAAGGGAACAGATTGGAAAACAAGTAAAACTCTGACCGTTTGCAGATGACATGATACTATACATAGAAAACCCTAAAAATACCACAAAATAACTACTAGAGCTATTCAATGAATGTAGTAGAGTCATAGCATATAAAATCAATACACAGAAATCCCTTGCATTTCTATACACTAGCAATGAAAAATCAGAAAGAGAAATTAAGGAAACAATCTCATTCATCATTGCAACAAAAAGAATAAAATATCTAGGAATAAAACTACCTAAAGAGACAAAAGATCTGCATGCAGAAAATTATAAGACACTGATAATAGCAACCAATGCCTACATAAACAGATGGAGAAATCTACCATATTCTTGGATTGGAAGAATCAATATTGTCAAAATGACTGTACTATCCAAAGCAATCTACAAATCAATGCAATTCCTATCAAATTATCAATGGCATTTTTCACAGAACTAGAACTAAGCATTTCACAACTTATATGGAAACACAAAAGATGACAAATAGCCAAAGCAATCACGAGAAAGAAAAACCAAGCTGGAGGTATCAATTTCCCTGACTTCAGACTATACTACAAAGCTACAGTCCTCCAAGACAGTATGGTACTGGTACAAAACCAGAAATATACACCAATGAAATAAGACAGAAATCCCAGGGATAAACTCATGTATACATGGGCACCTTATTTTCAACAAGGGAGGCAAAAATATACAATGGAAAAAAGAAAATCTCTTCAAAAAGTGGTGCTGGGAAAACTGGTCAGCTACATGTAAAAGAATAAAATTAGAGCACTTCCTAACAACACACACACAAATAAACTCAAAATGGATTAAAGACTTAAATGTTAAGACTAGAAACCGTAATGCTCTTAGAGGAAAACACAGGCAGTAGTACTCTCTGACATAAATCACAGCAATATTCTCTCTGACCCACCTCCTTGATTAGTGGAAATAAAACAAAAATAAACTAATGGGACCTAATAAAACTTCAAAGCTTTTGCACAGAAAAGAAAGCCATAAACAAGATGAAAAGACAACTCTCAGAATGGGAGAAAATAACTGCAAATGAAGCAACTGACAAAGGATTAATTAGTCTCCAAAATATATAAGCAGCTCATACAGCTCAATATCAGAAAAACTAACAACCCAATCAAAAATGGGCAGAAGACCTAAACAGATATGTCTCCACAAAGAAAATATAGAGGTGGCTAATAAACACATGAAAAGATGCTCTACATCACTTATTATTCAGTTTAGTTCAGTCGCTCATTGCATCTGACTCTTTGCGACCTGATGAATTGCAGCACGCCAGGCTTCCCTGTCCATCACCATCTCTCGGAGTTCACTCAGACTCATGTCCATCGAGTCCGTGATGCCATCCAGCCATCTCATCCTTGGTCGTCCCCTTCTCCTCCTGCCCTCAATCCCTCCCAGCATCAGAATCTTTTCCAATGAGTCAACTCTACACATGAGGTGGCCAAAGTACTGGAGATTCAGCTTTAGCATCATTCCTCCCAAAGAAATCCCAGGGTTGATTTCCTTCAGAATGGACTGGTTGGATCTCCTTGCAGTCCAAAGGACTCTCGAGAGTCTTCTCCAACACCACACTTCACAAGCATCAATTCTTCGGTACTCAGNTCACCATTGCCAGTAAGGGATAAACATGTATGCGATACAATGTATTATTATTATTACACCATAACATTACAATTTTCCTTTTGTTTTGAAATATTTTCCAGAAAGTTAGAGGGAAATACAAAAGGAAAAAAATTGCAAAAAAGGTGTATTTTTACAAATCAGAGAGGAAGAATTAAAACAGCTGTCTTGCCATCTGTTCACTTTTCTTACCAGGAAGAAACTCAGGGAAAGGTAGATGATGGAGTTTAATGTATAGTTGAAAATCTGGGTATAAGTTGTATATAACTTAGAAACGGGCCACGATGGAGCACAAGACAAAGCAATTCTAACAGCTGATAAAGTGCAAAGGATGCTTTTAACAAGAGATTGAAACATGCAAAAATAGAAAAAGAATGGAACAAAAGGTGAAAGAGTTTTAACACAGAGAAGAATAGCAGACAGCAAGATCTCACATATAAATTACCATTGTATATGAATACTTAGCATAAAGAAAATTAATGGCTTCAGAGAAGTGAGAAAAAAAGTTAACTGGGTATATTTAGCTGTGAGGAAATAAAGAATCTGAAAACTTATCACACATCTTTGGACCTTTTTTCCTTAGAGAGAAAGCTTCATGTTTATTATATTACCTCTTTACTGGTGGCTCAGATGGTATGGTAAAGAATCTGCCTACCAATGCAGGAGACTCAGGTTCGATCCCTGGGTCAGGAAGATCCCCTAGAGGAGGAAATGGCAACTCACTCCAGCACTCTCCCCTGGGAAATACCATGACACAAGAGCCTGGTGAGCTACAGTTTATGGAGTTGCAACGAGTCGGACACAATGAGTGACTAACTCATCCAATCTTTAGGAGATAAGAGTCTACATATATTTCAGAAGTTCTCATTTTAATGAAGGAGTATAGTGAAATGGCTAACACTATTAACTTTATAGTTAGTTACAACTAGATCATTACCTAACAGCTATTTGACCGAGAACAAGCTGCTGAACTTCTCTAAGCCTGTTCCCTACTCTGTAAGATCGAGTTAATGATATCTACCTCATGAGGTCATGAATATAAAACACACAATACAGTGCCCAGCACATAGTAAAGAATAAAAGCTAGTTATTTAACCCTTATTATTGAGAAAAAAGATTTCTTGTACATGTTTATTAATTTCATTTTATGCTTTAATTTTACTATCTCCTTCTCTAGCTAAACAACCTAGAGATCTAAGTCAAAAAGCTATCTTAATATCCAAACAGAAAAGAACTGTTTCAGAAGCCAGTGTATATACACCAGAATCAAAGTTAAAAGTGTGAATACTATTAGAAAAGGCAGCAAGATTTCTTTCACATTCATACATTATAGGTATACAACTGGAATCTATCATTTTATAGTATCATAAAGACCAGGCACTTTTTTTTCCTTGACCAGAAAAAACAAACTCTTATTTCTAAAAATACCTCAGGTTTTCTTCTTAAGGAAGTCCTCTTGCAACAAAATACCCTATCATCATAGAAAGCAAGTATAGGACAAGACCATAAAAATGTAGTGATATATGAGCTGAGGAAAAAATTCATCTGGAAAAATGAGTAAGAAAAGGTTTTTTTCTTCCAATTTAATTGAGACTGTGAGCTTTCTGTTTTGTGACTATTTCTTTGATACTCCCATGTACATGATAAAACATTCCCTTAAGAAATTACAAATGATCTTTCAATTTAAAAATGCTTTATGTATTTGCTTCTTTTAGAAAGAAAAGTAGACCAATTTTGTAAAAGAATCATAACTGAAGAATGAAATTTGACATGTAAGGAAAGCAAACATATAGACTTATTCTTTTTCTAGCTTTTATATTTAGATTTAATCCAGTTTTTAAACAGCACTGTGAAAGTTGAAGGTAGAATATCCAAATTAAACTACCCTAACCACTGACAGTGACTCAAGAAATATATATACTATTAATTTTATGAATTCAAGGACTATATCAGGCAATGAATTTTAGCTTTCTATGAGGCAACAATTCCACAGTGGTCTTTTATAAACACAAGGAAAAACAGAAACAAATAGAAACTATAATCATGACAGTAATCTTGTAAACCTATGAACTTTATCAGTGAGTCTGATTTTCTACTGCTGGTGAGGGTTAAGAATTACACAAAACAAGTTTCACATATAGATCAAATAGGACAACTTTGTTTCTAATTAAATTAAATTCATTATTGAGTTACGGAAGGGATGTATTTTAAAGATTAATGAATATCTTTTGTTTCTAAACTCCTGATACAATGCACAGAGGCTTACTGTATATAATCCATGCTTTCCACATAGTAGCTCAAAGCCTCTGAATAATTTAGGACGACAAAAATGACTATTCAGAAGAAATTACAGGGAAAAATTTTGGTAAGGAATGTAATTTAGTAAGGAGCTTGGTTAAGAGAAAGTGAAAAACAACTGCACAAATCATAACTTCTTCTCTTAGTGTTATTCTCAAAAATCTCTAAAGATTTCATTTCTCATAGGAATTTTATGGAAAACAAAGTGATACAAATAATAATTAAGAGTCAAATATAGAGTATTTTGAATGAATGGCTGGACAGTAAGAGTATTAAAACTTATGACATATCAAATGGATTCCATGAATTTTATGGTCCTGTAAAAAACAATACAAATTAAGGGAAAAAAGCTACAAAAACCATACCTCACACCAAAAAATCATGTCCTACATCTGTTTCTATTCATATTAACTATGGTAACTTTGTCTTATAGGACACTTTATGATCCTTTCAAAAGGAAAAAACAGTGAGAAATTTTGATAATCTAACTCAATTAAAATATTGTTAGAGATGCCTCTTGCTCTTTTATCTATCTCAAAAGTTAGAAGTTCTACCAAAATGTAATAGTCAAACATACATGCAAAATGACCCTGCAATTAAGGTAATTGCTGGTACCAAATGTTGTTTTTAAGTTCTTCAATAAAACAGTCTTCCAGACATTTAATAGTATGTCATTTGGAAAATGAAAGTTTCCACAAAGAACAGCGAGAAGACCTAAAAATTATGCTAGCAAAGAATCTGGCTGAAAGAAACAAAAATATGGATCATTTTGGTCCAATACTAATTTTATTTCAAGTTACTACAGAGCTGAATAAAATGATGATGCCAACACACAAAAATTTATTGAGCTGGCAATAGGCAAAGCATGATGTCAGCCACCAATATCACCACCTACATTACCAAACAACAGGAACTTAACTTAGACTTCATGCCTAAACTTTTAGTAAAAATAAAAACCTTAGGCATGAAGCATTATTAAATATAGATGAGTTTAATCTGGCAGTTTTGAATCAAGTTAATCTAGTACGTTATTAAAAAACATAAAACAATGCAAACAAATCTAATTTTCTAAATGTAGTGCTACATTCTTCACCAAACAGATCCACAGAAACAAGCCTTAGCCGACTCACAGTTATATTCAATACATAACTCCGAACACACATACACAAAATGCAGCTGACAGAAGACATGGAAACACACACATACACAACTCACATAAGCTCTTACCTTCATGGCATGAATTTCTTCGAGCAATCGTTGTGCTCGTCTTTGGTTTTTTAACAGTGCATCTTCGGTACCCCTGCAAAAGACACATTATAATGTGTAGCCAGAAAAAGCATTTAGTTTAGACTAGCATCATAATAAAAAGTCTCTTCGTTTCTTTTGGAAAAGCTTAATAATCTCTAAATAACACGCATTCTGTCATCCTGCACTGCCCTTTCCCCCACCCAACACATACTCCAACTCCATTAACAAGCCCAAGAGTTTGGCATTATATTAATGACCATTATCACTGATAGCTTGTCTTCTAATTCCTTAATAGGAAAGCCGAATAACACTTTCCAGTCAATTAACAGCACATTTGCATTTCATGTAAGCGATAAGCTTGGATATAATTAAATGAAAATTTGTTTTCTGGAATTAAATAAATACCTAAAGAAATTAAATATATAATTGTATCAGAGGAGAGCTACCTTATGAAACATACACACAAAAACAAGAAATTAACCAGAAACAAAACATGTTTGAAGACTTTGTAAGTATTCATGCTTTAAAGCATAGGAAGTATAAATAACATACTTTTGTTCTCATACTAGTGAGAAAAATATAAAACATTATTTTTTCAAAAAAATTAAATGGAACACAATGTTTTGACAAATACTTCCAAAAGGTACTAAAGATTTCAAATTAAACAGCAATTCAAGGAATACGGTGATATAAAATCTTCATAATTGATTCAGAGTATCACTTGATTTGCTAACCTATACGAAAAACATGTTAAAAGAATAACTTCTAATAACATAAAATATATAAATAACTTCAAAGACTTTTCAGTTTGACAAAGCCAAAAGAAGAGTTGTGAAACCAGAATTTATCATGTATCTTAAGTGAGTATGATCTGCACTACGTGAGCACATGCTGACACAGCACAGTTTACCTCACTCAAGATCTGTCTACACATAAAACAAAGGGCTGGAAGAGTAAGAAGTTTAATTACTCCTCCAGGCCCCACCTCAAATTTTGTAAATACTGAACAAAAACAACTTTTGACATTTTATTAGTCACAGGACCATAACGTTAAATGACTAACTTTTTTGACTTCAGTCTGCCAACACTCCTGACCAGTTTTCGGATAACCAAAACTCGGATTCTCTTCACTTCTTTTCTCATCTTCACAACCTTCAAGGAATAAAGCCAAAATTAGAGAAAGTCTTAATTCAAGAGGGAATATACTTTATAGTGAATACTAATAATATAGAATATGCCTGCCACTCTGGCCAAGTTTCGTTTAACTCTATTTATAGCTTGATGAAATCTAACTTCTTCCCTAACAGTGAAGAAATAAGAAATAACATTCTAAACAAGTGTTATGAGGACTTATGAGAAGCATCTCATGATTTAAAACACAAAACAAAACACAGCATTCCCAGTGGCTAGTGTTTTAAATTACATTTATATCTTGTTGGGATTGGCACAAAATAAACTGTGAATTCACTGAGACCATCATATTTATCTCTAAATCCTTGTGGTTTAAAACAAAGCTTCACCTATAAACTGTAGGAATTTAATTTACTGAATGAGCATTTGTATTAACAAAAGCAAATACATGAAAGTGATTTTATTTTACTTATTTTGAGTACATCCCTTTCATTTATATTTAACAAATCATTTTAAGCGTAACTTGAAAAACACAAGGGCAGGCACCATGTAGGCACACACAGACACTTTAAATCACCCCATTAGAGAACAATGCCGATGGCCAAGAGAGAAAAATATTCTACTGATAAACAACTGCATGCTATTAGTGCAACAGGATGCTGCCATTTTGAGTCCATGTATTCCCCATCACTGTTAAGAGGCATACATATATAATTCCTCCTGTAATGTCTTCATCCCATTCTCCACTTTAAGAACTACATGAAATTCAGTTTGGATATAATCATTCCTGTGAAATCTTCAATGACTTCTTCAGTAGGATAGTCACTCTATCCCTGGAGTCCCACTATTCCTGCAGGCAGCACCTACCACTGTACTGTCACTAATTGCTCATAAAGCGCTCTTGTTCTACAATCTCCTGAAGGGCAGGGCCCTTGCAATAGTTATATAATGTTTTCTGTGCCTTGCAAGCAAGAGTGTCTGGCATGTATAATTCTCAAATTCTTCTTGCCAAAATAATAGTAGCAAAATCATTCTGTTTTTACAAGGCTCTTCTATTTAGCTGTTTTTTACCCTTCATTAATATAATTCATCCCCTTATTCATTGACAATATGGGTGATCAACCCACAATTTCTCTCCACCATAAGTTTTGCCATTATTCTGGGTGATGCAGATGTCCACTTGAATAATCTACCCAATATTATAGCCTCATTCCTTGATTTCCTCCTTTCTAATGACATAATTTGTTCCATCACAGCCACCCACTTTCATGGCCACACTGTAGTCCCTGTCATTGTTCATGATTATTCCATTTCTACAACCATCAATTAAAATTCTATACACTGAGATCAAAACTTCTTTCAGCTTGCATGTTCAACTCCAGCCACCACAAAGGTGAAGGTGTTATGATTTCACTGGAACCACCAGTTCACTGACCCCTATACTTTTCCTCAAATGATTAGTCCTTTTCAATTTTCCTTCTCTTATCTAGTTCAGATACATAACCAACACTTGCCAATATATTATACTCATCCCTCTGGTTAGTGAATCCTGGATAAAAACAATATTCTGAGTTCTTTACCACAGTACCCCAAGAGCTATGAACATTTGAGATATTCTATCTACTAGATATCCATCATAACTAATCTCAAATGAGTCCTTACATGTCTTATCATACATAAATACATACTTTAGCCAATTCACTTTGCAACCATTATTCTAAATCTGTGCCTGCTTTCCTAAAACACCTAACCTTTCTCTTCCTCTCCTTCTCAATTTCATGAAGAAGATACACATCAGATGGGAGCCATCATCTTTCTACTATCATGAATGTAAATTTCCTTGCATCATCCATCCCCTCTATTAATAAAGCTATGTGCATGCTCAATCATATCCAACTCTTTGTGACCCAAAGGCTATAAGCCCGCCTGGCTCCTCTGTTCATGGGATTTTCCAGACAATAATACTGGAGTGGGTTGTCATTTCCTCCTCCAATTTCCAACCCAGGAATTAAGCTCGTGTCTCCTGCAGCTTCTGCACTGGCAGGCAGATTCTTTACCACTGAGCCACCTGGGAAGCAGTTAATAAAGTTACAATATAGGAAATATTACTAAACTTTTCTGAGGTTAATCTTCTAACTGTATTTTGGATCCCATCCTTTTCTGCCTTCCTAGAATGTTCACTGCAAACTATGCATTTACTCTAGCACTGTCAATCTCTTAAATGGATGTTTCACACGGATTTTTAAAAAATTGGGGTACAGTTGCTTTACAATGCTGTGTTAGTGGTGTACAACAAAGCGAGTCAGTAACATGTCTATATATATATTTCCCTTTCCTTTTGGAGCTCCCTCCTCCCATTCCACCCATCTGGTTCATCACAGGGCACTGAGCTGAGCTCCCTGTGCCACACAACAGGCTTCCACGAGCTATCTATTTTACATACGGTAGTTTATCTATGTCAATTCCAATTTTCCAATTCATCCCTACATCCGTCCCCACCACCGATTTTTGATCATGCTTGAATTATTTTCATCAAAAACAGAAACAAAACAACCTCACTACAAAGTTTATAGGAAGCATCCTCTCTCTTCAACTGCCCCAGAGTCAGGTTTTTTAGAGATGTTTAACAGATCACTCCATTTATGCATGCCATATAATTCCAGTTTAATTTCCATTTCCACTGGTCTACTAAATGCTGTCACAAAGACACCAATGACTTCTAAAAGTCCCTGAAGCCAACAGGAATTTTTCAGACTTATTTTGCTTGAAATCTCAGCAGCATTTGATACTGATGAATACTTTCTCCTTCTTAAAATACTCCCCTTTGGCTTGTATACCAGGATACTTATTTTGGTTTTCCTTCTTCCTCTCTAGCCACTTCATCTTCGTCTTCTTTGAAGACACATCCACATCTAATCAGTCTTGAACTGATTAGGCCAGCTCTTCCTTTCAAGATATATTTTTTAGCCCTAAGTGATCTTATGTGTATATACAGTTTTAATTTGCCACCTAAGAAAGATGACTCAAAAATTTCTACAATCAGCTGAGATCTCCACTTTAGCTCCAGACCTAAATGTGTAACTGCCTACTTAACATTTCAAATATGCTTAAAAACATCTCCAGCTCACACTGAACCCATGCTATTCACTCCCAACTGGATCTCTTTTTTGATCTTTCATATTTAAGAGAATAGAACAATCTTTTCAATTATAAACTTAACTTTCTTTTCTAAATCCCTCACAACGAATCTATTACTAAGTCCTAATAACTTTATTTCCTATTTATCTCCCAAATTGTACCATTTTCCTTCTATCTTGACTCTCTTGACTCTCTCGGCTGAGTTACTGCCAACTAGTTTATCAATACCCATTTTTGTCCTTCTCCAATCAGTTATCCACAACTCAATCAGAATACATTTTTTAACACTTAGATCTGATGTAACACCTTTACTTAACTCTCTTCAGTTCAGTGGTTTCAACTGTTCTTAGGATGGCCACAAGTGCCATCTTTCAGTCCATTCTCACCATGCTTACAGCTACCACCAATCTTTATATCTGCTGTCTTCTCTGTTAGGAGTACTCTTTCTCCTCATGTTAGCTTGTTAAAGTCTTATCTGATTTGGCCTAATTTTCATTTCTCAGTAAAGTGTCTCCTGGCCTCCTCAGAGGGTCAAAAAGTACTTATAGAATTATCATGACCCTTATTTTAATATTTTACTTTTAATCTGATAATGCTTAATGTGTCTTTCTCTCACTAGGCTATAAATTCCATGAAAGTAAAATATCTGGTTTTATTCAACATTGTATCTTTACAGTCAGCATAGCAGATGACATACAACACGTGTTCAATAAATATTTGTTAAGTAAATGAACAGAAAAGGAGCAATACTCCCATGATCATTCACTGTTTCTAAACAGCAATATATTAACAGAATATTATCAGATTTCCACTATCTACATTAACCTCTTTAGAATTTGTTTCAAAGTTAGATCTATTTAGGAAAAAAAAAATACCTGCATAAACAAAAAGCCACTGAGATCAGGTTTAAGTGCAAAAATGAACTGCTACATTTCACAGGCAGCCTAATAGTGGATTATGATTCATTTCTGAAAGCCAAGTCATTCATAAAATGAATAGCAAATGATAAATTATGCATTAAAATATATTAACAAATGTTTCCAATTGTTGTACCCTGCAGGTGCAGGAGAAGATTATCCGTTTGGTTAACTGCTGTTAACCAAACTTAACTAATAAATTGCAGGAAGCAGAACCGGTCCTCAGTTACATTCCAATCATGGGAAAGCTAGACTCCAATTTTAAAACTCCAATTTAAGAAGCACTATGTTTGTCATTACTGCATAAGGGAATTCTGAAAAGCAAAGGGAATGCTTCGTGTACTTAGTTTCATGCCAATGCCAAAAAATGCTTTTTTAGCCTATTAACTTTTTCAGTTATTTGGTAAGTTTAGTATACTAAAAAAATACATATATTCACTTCATATAAAGATGGAATTATTACTTTTATTTTCCTCACACTGTTTGTCTCACTTAGCTTTCCCCAAGATTTTAAATTTATTTTTGCACAACTGACAAACAGCTACCACTTAGAATTTAAAAGGCTGCCAATTCATTTGTCACCCAGGAATTATGAAGTTGGTTGACAGATATCCCAGACATCAACAAACAGTCCTTAGACACCCAGGACTGTCAGAAGGCCAATGTACTTCTTATAAGGGCAACACACTTTGGTGAAGTCTTTAACCAAAAGCAAACATAACTGTAATAACTGTGACTGTTACAAATGTGAAAAGAGTATAATACTGTTTAGGAGGAAAAGAAGGAAAGAGAAATAAAGTGAGAAAGGACAAAACAGGAATAATAATGAAATGTGCTGACAGGAAAGAGACACAATGAAAAAGAAGTAAGAGAGTGTAGGACTGAAGGACAAAACTCTAGTTCATCATTACCAAGACTGGTAAGCCCACACTGAGTGCTTCTAAGCTGCAAAAGAATGCATTCAATAACTGCAAGAGCACAGGGAGAAGAGCTAAGACACACAAACATCCACATTCACACAAAACACATGCACTGAAAGTGAGGTATCACCTAGAACCTGGGCACAGAGATGCCCTCAGTTAACCTGGTGAAATCTGAACACAGTAATGTAAACCTGGATCAACTCTTATGTAGACAGTAGAAAAATTATGATGATCAAATGAAAAGCTAATATACTTGCTCGGAAAAAGACCTTGTGAACATATGGGCAAGACTCAATATAAACACAGGAAAGGGAACCACAAAGAGCAAAAGCTGGCAGTATCTGAATCAAGAAGATTCCAGAGAAAGGTTCCCCAGCTCAGAGCCTTGGGAACTCCAATTTGGATGGGAATAATCACCTTATCTCCAATAACCACCAATAAAATCTCTTGCTTTGTCAGCACATGTGTCTCCTCGGAAAATTCATTGCTGAGTGTTAGACAAGAACCCAGTTTCAGGCCCTGGAAGGGGTCCTCCTTCCTGCAACAAATGGCGAATCTGGCGGGGACTCTTCTTCACTGAGACTGACATCCTGACCACTCGGGGTACTCAGGGGCCTGCCAATGGACCAGACCCAGCGGCCGCAACTGGGGCCCTTTTGTCCCTGGTCTCCTCCTGACACGGACAACTGGCCAGAGTGCCCCGACCGGTAAGGAACAAGAGACTTTATTGACCTCTCTCCTCTTCCCTCTCTCTTTCCTCTCCTTAACCCTTCCTATTCTTCCCTGTTTTTCTAGTCCCCCAGTCCTGGACGCAGGAATCTGCTCGAAGGGCTCTCAGCCTGAGCTGAGGATTGGAGACTGATCACCTCCTCTTGGCAGAGAACTCAAATTCTGGTTCTGGTCTGGTCTGATTTCTGGTAGGGCTGAGTTCCAGTCCTCCCTTCTCTGGAGGCCCAGGGAAAAGTCCCATAACGCCTGGGTATCTGTAGGTGGCAGGAGATGTCTGTAAGGCCATCCCTTTTGCCCCCCTCTCCCACCTCCTCCCCCTTCTTTTAATCTGGCTTCCTTTCCTCCCTTGAAATCTTTGATGTTAGTACTTGGATCTCAAGTTCTATGTCTCTATGGGAGGTTTTCTGAGAGACTGTATTCTTGTATTTAAGGGCTTCCCTGGTGGTGCAGAGGTTAAAGCGTCTGCCTGCAATGTGGGAGACCTGGGTTCAATCTCTGGGTCGGGAAGATCCCCTGGAGAAGGAAATGGCAACCCACTCCAGTATTCTTGTCTGGAGAATCCCATGGACGGAGGAGCTTGGTGGGCTACAGTCCATGGGTCTCAAAGCGTCGGACACGACTGAGCGACTTCACTTTCACTTTCAACCATCTTATCACAGCCCAACACTGAATCATGTAATTAAAACCCTTGCTGTGGTAAATGTAAATGTTACTTTGAAATTATGCCTAGTTGGCTATCTGCTAGTCTGTCAATTAGCCAACCTCTTTTGGTAATGTAGTAACTTTGTTACACATACGAATTAGTGAAGTCACTCAGTCGTCTGACTTTGCGACCCCCCCGGGCTGTCCCCTCCATGGGCTGTAGCCTACCAGGCTCCTCTGTCCATGGGATTTTCCAGGCAAGAGTACTGGAGTGGGGTGCCATTTCCTTCTCAAGGGGATCTTCCTGACCCAGGGATCAAACCCAGGTCTCCCTCATTGCAGACAGATGCTTAACTGTCTGAGCCACCGGGGAAGCCCACATATCATACTGTATAAATGCAGTATCATTTCCAAAAGTTACTTTTTCACCTAACAGTATTTTCAGAGTTTATCCATAATACATATAGATGTCTTGCACTGATCTAAAATAGTACATTGCTTATGCTTTGTTTATATAACATATGAGTTAGTTTATAACACAAACACATGGTTATTAGAAAACAATTATTCAAAGATCCAGCTGCTCTGGAGAAGCTTGCAATGCCAAGAAAAATCTGAGTATTCCTCTGTTTTGTAAGACACATTAAAACTTCTGCTTACTCATTACTTAGGGCTTTCCCCAAGAGCTCAGTTGGTAAAGAATCTACCTGCAATGCAGGAGACCCTGGTTCAATTCCTGGGTCAGGAAGATCTGCTGGAGAAGGGATAGGCTACCCACTCCAGTATTCTTGGGCTTCCCTTACGGCTCAGTTGGTAAAGAATTCACCAGCAATGTGGAAGACCTGGGTTTGATCCCTGGGTTGGGAAGTTCCCCTGGAGAAGGGAGAAGGGAAAGGCTACCCATTCCACTCTTCTGACCTGGAGAATTCCACGGATTGTATAGTCCACGGCGTCGCAAAGAGTCAGACATGACTCAGCAACTTTCACTTTCATTTTTTACCTGTCAGACTAGCAAATACAAAAGAATATAACACGTTCTGCTTGTGAGACTTTGAGCAGGCACTCATGCATTGCTGGTTGGAATGTAAATTGGTATATTTACAAAATCCCACTTCCAGGAATCTGTCCAGAAGACAAACCTCCAGCTATAGAAGAAGCCTACACACAAGGCTACTCAATGTGGCATTCTTACAAAATGTTGCATAAGAGAGAAAATACTGGATATAAACAAAGCATAAGCAATGTACTATTTTAGATCAATGCAGAGATCTGTATGTATTATGGATAAACTCTGGAAATACCGTTAGGTGAAAAAGTAACTTTTAGAATAATACATAGTATGATACTGCATTTATACAGTATGATATCACTCATGTAAAGTGTAATACTATACACTGGTTATGAATATGGGCATATGTTACAAAAATTATAAAATACATGAGAAAACATACAGAATGAGTCATGTTTACTTCTAATGTGGAAAGGAAGGTAGGTGGAATCAAGCATTATGATAATGGCAACATACTGATGTTTGCTAAATATAGGAAGTAGATTACAAGGATATTTTTGGTATCATTTTTCCATACATTTGAACTATTTCATAGTTAATAACATTAACTACAGCTTTATACAGAGGACTTCTAATTTGACCAATTGGATGATATCTTATTACTGAATTATATCTTTTATTTCTGATGAGCAACAATTTAAAAATTCTAGAGTGCTTGTGATTGTCTACAACTTAATCATGATTGAGTATATGCTGCCACCTAGCATAATTTCCTAGAACTGTTAAAGAACCGAACAGAAAATGATTCTCTTATACCAAACCTAGTTTAGTATTTCAGTAAAGAATTATTTTAAAAGTTATCACATATTTATTTATGAAACCGGAGTTTTGCAACTTCAAAAACATATACAAAATCAGTTTTTGACAATAAGCCTTTGCAAATGAGCTTGTTCTCTGGCATTTTAGTTTTTACTATCTTAAAGGACATGGAAAGCAATTTTTTAAAAGACTCCTTGATAATCTGCTATCAAGAATAAAATAAGGTCAATTTCACATAGAAGCCCTTGGTTCTCCTGTGGAATTAAAGTACTTTACCATATCAGAATGTTTCACCTTCTAATTCTCATTTTTATATACCATTGCAGCCTAAAGAAACAAATGACTGGAGAAAATCCAGCTCTAGATTCACAAATTCTTTATCCATTAAATGCCTTGGCACTATTGTTTTCAATTATACATCCCTTTTCTGGTTCTGATGGAAAGGGAGAAAAAAATTTACACTTAGCAGATTTCTCCCTCTCATTTAAATATTAAGTGACTCAAGTTGAGCTATTCATACTTTTATCTGCCCAGTAAGTATATAGTACTTATTATTGCCCATACACAAGAAACTATGTTAAAGATTAGGGAAGCTACTATAATAAATCAGTTAAATATTTTCTTTTCAAAGTCTACATGAGTACTTTTGAAGATAAAATATGCAACAAATAATTATAAGTAAAAAGTGATTTTTTTTTTTTTAAGTAAAGGTAGGAGCTTATATTCTTTTAGAAGACTATATGTATTTTAAGAACCTAGAGTCAGCAAGTGTTCTGTAACTGTCAGCTGTCAGCCTTGGAAAACAACTGGGGAAAAAAAAAAGAATAAGGGCTGAACACACTGAAAGTTCACATAATATAATAATAGTTGTGTCTGCAGTCAGGCTTTTATTTTAACAAGACATTCTGAAATTAAATATACTGTAAATTAGCTGGCCATACAAGTTTTTAAAAGAAAAGACTATAACTAAAAATTATGGAAAAAGGATCCAATCAAAATAACCATAGATATGAGCATCAATATTTCAAAGATAATACCAGAAATTTATAAATTTTGCACATGACAAAACCTCTGTCCCCCAGAGACAGGCATAAGCACAACAAATTGCATATAATTTCACGCAGTTATATGATCCCTGAAATCTTCCTGAATCTCAGTTATAGAAGAGCTAATTATTCAGTTATCAACGATCAAAAAAACAACAATGCGAGAGACCCAGGTTCGATCCCTGGGTCGGGAAGATCCCCTGGAGAAGGAAATGGCAACCCACTCCAGTATTCTTGCCTGGAGAATCCCATGGACGGAGAAGCCTAGTAGGTTCAGTCCACGGGGTCGCAAAGAGTCGGACATGACTGAGCAACTTCACCTCACCTCACCTCACTCAGTCAACACACAGGCACTGAGGATATGATGGTGAGCAAAAATTTAGTCAGGTCGAGGGCATAAGAAATCTCTCATGTTCACATGTCCCTCATATTAAGCAATTCTTACAAATGCTAAAAAGAAGTAAATAGTGCTACAAAAGCTCATAAAAGGAGTAAATGGAAGTCAAGAACCATTTCCCTGATAAAGCAACAATGAAGTATAGAATGTACTGAGAGGAAAAGGAGCTATGGATAAAAGGAATACAAGGTAGGGCTATGACTGACAGGGAGGAAAGCCAGTGTGGCTTAAGTACAGTGCCTGAGGCAGGTGAGGGGTGTGGTATAAAAGTGGAGAGATTGGCCTTCTTTAAACTACCAAATCAGTTTTAAGCAAGAAAACACATGATTATGCATGTTTTTAAGATCACATTCTATCTGTACTACAGAGATGACACTTAAGATGGGTCAAGTAGCTGGGAGGCAATGACAGAATATCTTCCGCTGGGAGATATAACTTGGATTAGGATAGTGGGGATGAAGGAAAACACCCTGATGCTGGGAAAGATTGAAGGCAGAAGGAGAAGGGGATGACAGAGGATGAGATGGTTGGATGGCATCNGCTTGGTTAAGCAAAACCATATCATATATAACAGAAAGATATTAACGAATAAAATGTTCACATCAAATCTTGTTAAGTTACATGGATCAGGTATTTAATAAATGGAATGCAATCTAACTTGGATTTTATACATCTTGTTGATTTTCCATGGTTGCCTATAGTATAAGTTATATTGATGTCATCCTGTTAATGAGAAAATTTAGACTGTGTAATGTACCATACTCTCAACAATGTAATTGTATAATTTATTCCTCCTGCTAAGAGAATCAGTAAGCTGAGCAGATGCAAAGAAAGAGAAATGTGTGAGATGCTCTGACAGGATGACACTATCCACAATACTAAATGAGAAGCATGTGTCATAAATGCAAACCTTATATAATAGAATAACACCTTTCAAAACACAAGTGTGATTGTAAAACCATCTGCTTCATAATCAGCTTCTCAAGTACATCTGGTATTGCTATATTGCTCATTAAATTGTTCCTAAATGCATTTTCAAAACATAAAGTGAATGCAAATAGTCTATGGAATAAGAAACTAAATGTCCAAATGTCTTCCTTTAGTACCTTTCTAATTTCATCACTGTATTTCTTAATTAAACTCTCTCAGTAAGCATATAACTGTTACTATTAAAAACACATATTATTTAAGTGAGTGTTTAAAGGACTCAGGTAAGTAGTGGTTTCAATTTAGCTGTGTAAGTTAAGTATAATTTTATTTCTATGTAATTATTTCTTTTTATTAAAAATAAAGAAAATACATCTCGAGTCCTTATTTTAATCATAACATCATATACAGTATGACTGTATTGTTAGAAGTAGCAAAACAAAATGGTAAATTAATGTAGAGCAGAAAATGGGTTCTGACTTTAAACATTTTTAACACAACACTTTAAAACTTAGTGTAAACTCACAAGCACCCTTAGATTTTATTATTGACATCAGATATTTTGTTATTGTATCTTTTTAAGAATAACATTTGTGTTGGAACTGTTTCCTGGTTGATCAATATTTTATAGGCAAATTCAGTTCAATTCAGTCACTCAGTCATGTCCAACTCTTCTCAAGCCCATGAACCACAGCATGCCAGGCCTCCCAGTCCATCACCAACTGCCAGAGGCTACCCAAGCCCATGTCCATTGAGTTGGTGATGCCATCCAACCATCTCGTACTCTGTCGTCCCCTTCTCTTCCTGCCCTCAATCTTTCCCAGCATCAGAGTCTTCTCAAATGAGTCAGCTCTTCGCATCAGGTGGCCAAAGTATTTGATTTCAGCTTCAAACTCGTCCTTCCAATGAACACCAGGACTGATTTCATTTAGGATGAACTGGTTAGAACTGGACATGGAACAACAGACTGGTTCCAAATAGGAAAAGGAGTACGTCAAGGCTGTATATTGTCACCCTGCTTATTTGACTTATATGCAGAGTGCATCATGAGAAACACTGGGCTGGAGGAAGCACAAGCTGGAATCAAGATTGCTGGGAGAAATATCAA